>RJWJ010015104.1:0-23989 GCA_004363605.1 Indri indri | reverse complement strand
AAAAAAATCGTCTTGATAGTGCTTTAGTCTTGTATATGGCCAGCTGCAAAAAATAATAAAGATGACTATTTACTTAAAAGCTACTGTGTGCTAAGTAGTGTTCTTTGTGCTTTTCATGTGTGGTTCAGTCCTTACAGTTCAATACTTGGAAGGCATTTCCCATTTTCCAGATGAGAACATTGAGACTGAAAAAGGTTAAATAACTAGACAAGTCACATAGCTGGTGACTGATGGAGTTAGGACTGATATCCAGGTAGACAATCCACAGCCAATGATCTTAACTTTTTTTAAAAAAAAATTCATTCATTCAAATGACTTTGGAGGACCTACTATAGATAGGCCAAAACCTTGATACAAACTATTTTGAGATTCAAGGGTATACTGTGTTGAAACAGCACTGAAACATCTGAAACACAGTTCACTAAGATGTTGAGCCTGTGAGTCAATGCTCAGGAATTTTTCTTTTTCCTTTAGTGCTCCTCAAAGGTTATACTGGTGACTCAGAATTGACTCCATTCTTACTATAGAGGTTGCATCATACATCTGTTTCAACAAGGCTTGTAATACTGCCGCAACATTGACCCTTCTTTGGGTTGCATCAGTCCAGTATCAAAAGAGAAATCACCATTTGGTCACATTACAGCTTCATGTCACTTCCAGCAAACTTTCTGTATAGATCACAGTCCATTTCCATTAAAAAACAAAGCTCTCTGCCAGGCGCAGTGGCTCACGCCTGTAATATCAGCACTTTCAGAGGCTGGCATCACTTGAAACCAGGAGTTCAAGACCAGCCTGAGCAACATAGCAAAAAAAAAAAAATTAGCTGGGTATCG
This sequence comes from Indri indri, assembly GCA_004363605.1. Classification (NCBI taxonomy): domain Eukaryota; kingdom Metazoa; phylum Chordata; class Mammalia; order Primates; family Indriidae; genus Indri; species Indri indri. The sequence continues at coordinate 23,156 of RJWJ010015104.1, read as the reverse complement.
TGGTACATGCCTGTAGTCTCAGCTACTTGGGAGGCTGAGGCAGGAAGATTGCTAGAGTCCAGAAGTTTGAGGTTACAGTGAGCTATAATGCTACTAGACTCTAGCCTAGACAACAGAATAAGACCCTGTCTCAAAACAAAAATAAACACCTCCCAATTTCAGCCTCTCCTTTGATTAACGTAGTAACCTTTTACAATTCTTTTTCTAACATTTAGAAAAGTGGTCTCTAGCTAACTTCCAAAGGGAAATGCGTATATTGGTGCTTATAGCGTCTTTTTAAGACCAGGTATTTTATATATATTTTATAGTATATTCCAAAGCACAATCATTTATTGAGTAAGAAAGTGCATGCACAAAACTAGTTTGCTGAACTGTAAGTGCCAATAATAGTATCAGTGTCAAGTTGTCAATACTTAAGTAAGTGCTAGACACTCTGTTAAACACTTATGTGCATTATTTCTTCTAAGCCTTATGAAAGCATTTTTTTACCCCTATTTTAGAGCTAAGGAATTTGAAGCCCCGGGAGGTAAAGAATCTTGCCCAGGAAATTGCACAGTTGAGATACAGTGCCAGTATTTGAGACTTGGCAGTTTGATTTTTAACCTCTGTAGTCTAAGCTGTCATCCTAAGCATCAGGTTTATACGGTTTATATTTTTATTTTTTTATTTTTTATTTTTTTTTTGAGACAGAGTCTCACTCTCTTGCCTGGAGCGAGTGCCGTGGCGTCAGCCTAGCTCACAGCAACCTCAAACTCCTGGGCTCGAGCAATCCTACTGTCTCAGCCTCCCGAGTAGCTGGGACTACAGGCATGCGCCACCATGCCCGGCTCATTTTTTCTGTATATATTTTTAGCTGTCCAATTCTTTGTATTTTTGGTAGAGACGGGGGTCTCGCTCTTGCTCAGGCTGGTCTCGAACTCCTGAGCTCAGAACGGTCCGCCCGCCTCGGCCTCCCAGAGTGCTAGGATTACAGGCGTGAGCCACCGCGCCCGGCCTCGGTTTATATTTTTAAATTTTATTTATTTATATTTTTAGAGACTATGTCTCACTATGTTACCCAGATTGGATTCAAACTCCTGGGCTCAAGCAATCCTCTCACCTCAGCCTCCCAGGAGCAGCTGGGACTACAGGCATGTGCCAGTAGCGTCGGCTTTATTTTGTTTTAGGATATAGAATAGTTACATAATTTGCAAATATTTTGACGAGTGATAAGCAAATGTAGATTTTTATCCAGTAATTTAAATGAACTAATTTAACTTTGCACCTATGAGTAAGAAAATGGATTTCCATTTTCCACCTGATCTCAGAAAGCTAAGCAGAGTTAGGACTGATTAGGATTAGATGTCATTTAGCTCCTAAGTCTTCCTTTCTGAAAGAGAATTAATAATAATCAAAAGGCATGTGGCAGGAAGGAAAAGGAAAGCATCTATGTGGTTTATAAGTTGAATGTTAAGATCTTGATAATTGAGAATTTTCCATATGGTTTGTTGGAGAGAACATTCAACTAGAAGATAGGACACATGACCTTGAAAAAAAATCACTTCAGAGCTTCAGTTTCTTCATCTACTGAATGTCAGGAATTTCTGTCCTGCCTCTCTTACTGGGTTGTTTCAAGGATCAAATGAGATATCGTATGTAAAGTACTTTGAAAGTTCTACAATAGCGGTAACGCTATTACTAATCATAGAAATATACTATGAGAAGAAATTTTAGAAGTCCTTCAAGTAAACCATCTCTTCAGAGTCAATTTTCAGGGTTTCTTTCAATGGAAAAAAAAAGTTTAGTGATGACTTTGAATTTCACATAGATCTTTGGAAATGCTTTTAAAAGTGGTACATCTAATTATTCTCTTGTATTGGTCATAGAGTGTTTTTTATTAAGGGAGTAGGAAAGATTTATTTACTCAAACTTCATCAAACAACTCAAGAGTAAAACCAAAGAGTTACCCTAACACCTGAGACGGATAGTAGATATAAATCATGTATTGATAGTTTACTATTTACAGGCCAGGCCTGGTGGCTCACGCCTGTAATCCTAGCACTCCAGGAGGCTAAGGTGGGAGGATTGCTTGAGGTCAGGAGTTCAAGACCAGCCTGAGCAAGAGTGAGACCCTGTCTCTACTAAAAAAAAATAGGAAAAAAATTAGCTAAGCAACTAAAAATAGAAGAAATTAGCCAGGTGTGGTGGTCCATGCCTGTAGTCCCAGCTACTCAGGAGGCTGAGGCAGGAGGATCACTTGAGGGATCACTGTGAGCTAGGCTGACACCACGGCTCTCTAGCCTGGGCAACAGAGCTAGACTCTGTCACAAAACAAAAAAAAAAGTTTACTATTTATACTTCCGAAAGCACAATGTGCTATACACATTGTCTTCACTTTTTGTTGTTGTTTCTTTTTTTTTTTGAGACACAGTCTTGCTCTGTTGCCCAGGCTAGAGTGCCATGGCGTCAGCCTAGCTCACAGCAACCTCAAACTCCTGGGCTCAAGCGATCCTTCTGCCTCAGCCTCCCTAGTAGCTGGGACTACAGGCATGCGCCACCATGCCCAGCTAATTTTTTTTATATATATATTTTTAGTTGTCCAGATCATTTCTTTCTATTTTTTTAGTAGAGACGGGGTCTCGCTCTTGCTCAGGCTGTTCTCGAACTCCTGACCTTGAGTGATCCACCCACCTCGGCCTCCCAGAGTGCTAGGATTACAGGCGTGAGCCACCATGCCCGGCCTGTCTTCATTTTTTACAAGTAAGTTTTTGGGGGTTGGTTGTTTTTTTTTTTATTTGAGACAGCGTCTCTCTCTGTTGCTCGAGCTAGAGTTCAGTGGTATCACCATTGCTCACTGCAACTTCAAACTCCTGGGCTCAAGCAATCCTCCTGCCTCAGCCTCCTGAGTAGCTGGGACTACAGGCGCATGCCACCATGGCTGGCTTATTTTTCTATTTTTTATAGAGACAGGGTTTCCTTATGATGCCCAGGCTGGTCTCAAACTTATGGCCTCAAGTGATTCTCTTGCTACAGTCTCCCAAAGTGCTGGGAGTATAGGCATGAGCCACCTTGCCTGGCCTGGAACATTACTTTGAACTAGACTACACACATTATTCAGTTTTCACCATTTTTTATCCTACATTTGAGTATGTATATGTTTCTATATAGTTCTACATAATCTTATCTCATAAATGGATTCACGTAACCATCACCAAAATCAGTATACTCATTTAATGTTTAATTATACTTAATGTTGGTTTTTGATGAACAAATATTTTGACAAAGCGGTAACATCAATTTTTTTTCTTTTACACTTGTGCTTTTCATTTCTTATTTAAGAAATCTTTTTTCCCTGCCTTTGGATCAGGAAGATATTCTTTTATTTCAAAATTTAATTTTGGCTGGGCACAGTGGCTCATACCTGTAATCCTAGCACTTTGAGAGGCTGAAGCGGTATGATCACTTCAGCCCAGGAGTTGGGAGACCAGCTTGAGCAACATAGCAAGACCCCTGTCTTTACAAAAAATTGAAAAATTAGCTAGGTGTAATAGTGTACTCCTGTAGTCCCAGTTACTTGGGATGCTGAGACAGGAGGATCTCTTAAGCCCAGGAGTTTGAGGTTGCAGTGAGCTATAATGACACCACTGCACTCTAGCTGGGGCAACAGGGTGAGACCTTGTCTCAAAAATAAATACATAAATAAAAATAAAAACTTAATTTTTAAAAATTAATTTATTATTATTTTTTTTACACACAGGGTCTTGCTATGTTGCCCATGCTGGACTTAAACTCCTGGGCAGGGAATAGCTGCAACTATAGGCATGAGCCACTGCACCCACCTAAAAACTAATTTTTTTTTACCTCTTTTAGATCTATAATTCACCTTGAATTGATTTTGTATATATGTGAGTTGTATATAGTGTGAACCAAATTTATTTATTTTTCCACATGGATGGCTGATTGTCTCAGTATCATTTTTCATTTCAGTATATTTGTTAACCTTTGTCTTAATTACCATAGCTTTATGATAAGCTTTGATAACCAGCAGAACGAGTCCTTCCACATTGCTCTTCTTCTTTAGGAATGTCTTTGGCTATTCTTGGTGCTTTGTAATTCCACATAAATTTCTGAATCAGCTCATCAGGTTTGTAAACAATGCCTGTTACATATTGTTAAGTAAAAAAAACAAGTTATTGAAAAGTACGTTAGTACTATACCCTTTATTTTTAAAATAACCTTTACAGAGTCTTAAATTTCTATTTAAATCTTTTCCGTATTTTAGTATTTTTTAAAAATTTGAGGGCCGGGCGCGGTGGCTCACGCCTGTAATCCTAGCACTCTGGGAGGCCGAGGCGGGCGGATTGTTTGAGCTCAGGAGTTCGAGACCAACCTGAGCAAGAGAGACACCCTGTCTGTACTAAAAATAGAAAGAAATTAATCGGACAACTAAAAATATATAGAAAAAATTACTCGGGCATGGTGGCACATGCCTGTAGTCCCAGCTACTCGGGAGGCTGAGGCAGGAGGATTGCTTGAGCCCAGGAGTTTCAGGTTGCTGTGAGCTAGGATGACACCATGGCACTCTAGCCCGGGCAACACAGTGAGACTCTGTCTCAAAAAAAAAAAAAAAAAAAAAAAATTTTGCATGGGTTTTATTATCAGAAATAAATGATTTCCATTTGGAAATGACAAAAATCAGCATTCATCAGTATGATGAAATATTATGCAGACATTAAAATTGTTGACTTGTCTGTTTTTCAAAAAGTATATGTATTTTTTGAGATATAGTCTCACTCTGTTGCCCAAACTAGAGTATAATGGCATCATCATAGATCAATGCAACCTCAAACTCCTGGGCTTAAATGATCCTCTTGGCTCAGCCTCCATAGCAGCTGGGACTACAGGCGTGCACCACCATGCCTGGCTAACTTTTCTGTTTTTTGTAGAGATGGGGTCTTCCTCTTGCTCAGCTGGTCTCGAACTCCTGACCTCAAGCAATCCTCCCACCTTGGCCTCCCAAAGTGCTAGGATTACAGGTATGAGCCACGTTATTTTTTTAAAGGGCAAATTTTTCTAAAACTCTGGGAGTCCTATAAGTGAAAAAATCCAGAAAGACGTGTGGAAGCTATTGGCGGAAAGTATTCTCTCAAAAAATGGTTTTGTACTTTGGAACAATCCAGTTCAAAATAAAGGACTAGAGTCCAGTCAGGAGTCCAGAATATAGTCCGTGTTGAGTCCTTGGTTGTCCTGCACTGGCCCCCATTGGTAGGCTCAAAAATAGTAGTGCTTCTGAGGTCAATTTACCATAAAGCTGATGGAGCTTGGGATTTAGGGCCCTTCCCTTGTCCAGAGAGCCTTCAAAGCACTGTCAATGTAGTCACATAGTCATATGGTTTTGTAACATTTGCCAAGGAATTTTAAATTAGTGGCTGAGAAGTATAAATAAAAGCCTAAAACCTGAGAAAACTGAAAATGAGGAAAGTGACTCCTGCTTATGAACCATGCAATTCAAACACTTCTGCCTAGTGTAATCTACTACAAACCTTATCTTTCTACCAGTACTCGGGGTGTCCAAACTGAGAGGAGGTGTAATGGTAATGCAACATAAAATTTTGGTGCATTACCTGTATTTGAAGGTAACACATGACTCATTATAATGTGCAAGATGTCTTACTTTAACGTAATTACATGTTTACATTATGTTTTACTGACGTTTTTTGTTCTATTACTTTTGGTTTTAAGTTTGCTTTAAATTTTTTCAAGCTTGGTAAGTTCCTGATAGACAGACAGATTTTACTTAAGTAGAAAGAAGATGTAGGGCCGGGGGCGAGGTGGCTCACCACCTGTAATCCTAGCACTTAGGTATTTTTTTTGTTATTCAAAATGTAATGAGTCAACCTAATTGTCCATCAATAGGAGATCCTAAATGAAATATGGTAGTTTATACTATGAAAATATTGTGCAAAGGTTCAAAACAATGAGGTAGATTTTTATGTGCTGATATGGAAAAATGCCCAAGACTTGTTAGTAAATGAAAAAAAGGTAGTTACTGAAAGGTAGTCTTACTAATAACCTATCTAACAGAGGAAGATCTATCAAACAGAAGTAAGGGAAAAAACAATACAACTACCCTTTGTTTAATTAAACACCTGTGGCCTAACTTGTTATCTCTAAGAGTTGTTTCTCAACCTTGAAGAGCCCTAAGTGGACAGTAGGGGTGAGATCTCCCTGCTCCAGCTCTCTGCTCAGTTCCTGCTAAAAAACAGATTTCAAAGACTCAGGTAACCCAGTCTCACAGAGAAAGAAAAAGAAATAAAAAACTCCCTGACATCTTGGAGTCGCTTCTGTTACCAGTCTGCTGAAGCAGAGAAAAATAAAAGCCATTTTTACCCCTTAAAAGCACCAAGTGAGTTTCCTTAGCTGCCTGGCACTACCCTCTACCTTTTCTTCAGTGTCATGGCCTCTCTCTCTCTCTCTCTCTCTCTTTCTTGAGAAAGTAAAATAAAGTTTTTTCCTAAAACTATTCTACTCCTGGTGTGAGGATTCTTTCTCCAACCCACCATGAGCACCTACTAAGTTTCCACCCTAAGAGTTGCACAACATAGAATAGTATGTAAAATGTTATCCTGTTTGTGATAAATATGCACACACCCCCACAATCTGAACAGATATCTTCCAAGTTGACAAGAGTGGCTTCCTCTAGGTGGAACTGAATGGGAATCTAGAGGAGCTTGTGACTTATTTGTATTGTATATGTTTTTTTAAGAAAGAATGAATTCCTGCATTACTTGATTAAAAATAAATTTCAGAAAAGAAATGAACTAAAAATGGCTTAAGTTAGCCTTTAGCACTGAATGTTTGAAATGTTTGTCTGATGTTTGAGTTTGAACTATGGCATAGTGTAACAGCTTACCTTTGTGTTTTGCTTTAAGCTTTGGCCTGTATCCTTTGGTTTTATCTTCATAACAGGATGGGATAGATAGGGTTGGTAACATTGTTGCTTACAGTTAGAGTTTTTTCATGGTAAAATGATGAATTCTCTGCTGTACTGGTTTTATTTTTTTTCACTTTTTAGAGACAAGGTCTCACTCTGTCACCCAGGTTGCAGTGTGGTGGTGTGATCATAGCTCACTGCAACCTCCTACTCCTGGGCTCAAGTGATCCTCCCACTTTAGCCTCCTAAGTAAGTGGGAATACAGGCAACTGCCACCATGCCCAAGTAATTAAAAATGTTTTTTTGTAGAGACTATGTTGCCCAGGCTGGTATCGAACTTCTGGTCTCAAGCAATCCTCCTGCCTCAGCCTCCCAAAGTGCTGGGATTACAGGCATGAGCCACCATGCCCCACCTATATTGATTTCTATTTATGTTATTGCTATATTTACTTATCACCTTGCTGACAATTTGACTGTTTCATATTAGACACTTATCTTTGCACAGGCTGTGGCTTTCCACAGTCACATGTGTACTACCATTTCAAAGTATTTTCTTTCCCAAACTGTGTGCCAAATAGATAAAATCATCTTATAGTTGAAGTCCTTGTTTTTTCCCTTTCATCTTGCTCTTCCTCTTCCTAATCTTTCTTTCTTTGTGGATATGCCCCTGTTTTTCTTTCTGGTATAGTCTGGTCTCACTTACCTGTCACACTTCTTTCCTAAATATAGACACATAATAACTGAAAATATTATTTTCTCAGGGGCCTGTATATTTTAATTAGGATCTCTTGAGGAACAGCCTCCAAATTCAAAGAGTAAGGGTGTTGGACTAGATGATCTCTGAGACTCTGAGTTCTAATCACTCATGAAAAAACAAAATAAGCTGGGCATGGTGTTGTGCCCCTATAGTCCCAGGTCCTCTGGAGGCTGAGGTGGGAGGATCATCTTGAGTTCAGGTGTTTGAGGCTGCAGTGTGCTGTAATTGTTCCTGTGAATAGCCATTGCACTCCAGCCTGGGCAACACAGAGAGAGCCATCCTTTAAAAAACCAAAACCAAAACAACATTTATTACATTCTAGGCAGTATGCCCAGTGGTGAATAAAATGGTTCTCTGCCCTCAGGGAGTATTATTTTTTGATTTTGAGCAAATTTTTACCACTTGAGTTAACATCTGTGATTCAACATATCTATAACCAGCCTCAGTAAGGGCGAGACCCCGTCTATACTAAAAACAGAAATAAATTAGCCGGGCAACTAAAAATAGAAAAAGGAAATTAGCCAGGTGTGGTGGTGCACACCTGTAGTCCCAGCTACTTGGGAGGCTGAGGCAGGAGGATCACTTGAGCTCAGGAGTTTGAGGTTGCTGTGAGCTAGGCTGATACCACAGCACTCTAGCCTGGGCAACAGAGCAAGACTGTCTCAAAAAAAAAAAGTTCTGATTTTTGTGTCTGCTCTGCGATTCCAAGGCAGCATACTTTACTGGAGAGTATGGAGCTGGGAGTCTGAAGAACTGAGCTCTAGTCAAGGTCCAGTATGAATTTGGTAACTATGGCCCAGTAACTTCATATTCCTCTATGTTAGGGAAGACTGAGAGACTTGAGTGTTGCAGTGGAAAGAAAAAGGCTTTGGACAGGGTTCACTGTTTATTCATCTTATACATTTAAAAAACAAGAAACAAATGTTTATTACATTCTAGGCAGTATGCCAGGATACTGCCAGGGATACAGTGGGGTTCTCTGTCCTCAGGGAGTACTATTTATGGATTTTAAGCAAATTTTCACCTCTTGACTTTACTCTCCCATATATTCCATATTCTGCAAGAATCACTGTTGAAATGACCCATTGTTTCTAGCAGGAGTGTTGAATTCCTTGTGTGTGTTGAGTGGAAAAAAACATTGAAAACTGTTTATTTTAGCCAGGTATGGTGGCACACACCTGTAGTTCCCACTACTCGGGAGGCTGAGGCAGTAGGATCCCTTGAGCCCAGGAGTTCCAGGCTGCAGTGTGCTATGATAGGGTCAATGCCCTCCAGTCCGGGTGACGGAGTGAGATTCCATCTTTTAAAAAACAACAAAACAAACACCCCCCCACCATCTAGTTAAAGTTCTTCATTTGCAGGTGACAGAATAGGGCTCAGAATGATTGACCATCCCAGTTCTCTTTTTACTCACAATATATAATGCTGTTTCCTCACAACCCTCAAGATCTTTTTGCAACTTTGGGGGCCTTTCCTTCCCCTCCTCCCTGGCCTGTGTACTCTAGCCCTTTCACACTTGGTGTTCCAGAGCCCATTGTGAACTTGTTCCTTTTGTTCAGGCTGGGTTCTTTCTTAGCAGTCCACGAATGCCATCTCTCATCTTGAAACCCAGCCATCAAGTAACTCCAAAGTGTCACCTCCTCCATAAGGTCATGGGGAGGCCACTTTCTCTGGGATTCTCATAGCGCTTTGTACCTTAGCTTATTATTAAGATCCTTAAGCTGTGGGAGTTTCCCTCCACCCTGGATGGTAAATTGTATCCTCTTGCTTTTTTTTTTTTTAATCCCCCTGGTGTTTTGGGCAATGCCTTGTAACAGAGCTAATAATTTTTGATTGAATTCTTTAATCAGTTGAATGGCACATCATAGCAGTATAACACCTGACCAGCCTACCAGAGAATATGATGTAGTAATAAAATGAGGCAATAAATATGAAACAAATTCTGACAATTTTTAAAGGGGACACATTAGGGAAAGCAGTCTGGGAGCCGATTCCCATTTGAAATAGTTGGGAAATGATTATTAATTCTTTTTTCCCTGGAGACTCCCAGTGTTAGAGGATATCTTTGTTTTCAGTTTTGTGAAGAGCTGTCAGGTGGAAAACATTCTGTATTGCTCCAGGCAGCAAAACTACTAGTAATGGAGGGAAGTAAAATGGAAGCAAATTTCAGCTCAGCAGAAGGCAGAACTTTCTAATATTTAGAGCTGTCCAACAGTGGAGCAGGCTGCAATACTGTAGGTAGGTATTGAGCTCCCTGAAATTTGAACTGTTTAAATAAAAGTAAGATGACCATCTGGCTGAATGCACAAGAGGGAATTCCTGCCTGGCAGGGAGTTGCACTAATGACCTTTAAGATAGCTTTCGAATTTAAGGTTGCTATGACTGTTCAACTCAGCTAACTGGACCTCTGAATGTATGAGTAATTTTGTAAATAAAAAAAAAAAAAAACCAAAAAAATAAATTGTCAATTGACTTAAAATAACTGCATGGTCAATCAAATTTTCAGTAAGTAAAATAAGAATTTACAATGGTAAAATACGAGTGGGAAACCAGGCTTAATACTGAAAATTCGGCTACACCCAAATCAATAAACAGAAAGGGAGGGGCAGGTTTGTGAGGGTTTGTGAGGGATGTGTTTGTGTGCGTTATTCGAATAAAGTGTCCCAAGCAAGTGAGGATTTTTATAGAAAACGTAAGATACTCTAAATTTTTACTTTACACATACTCGTTCAGGCGGATTTTCACATTCAGCAGCATCACTGTACGAAGAAGCGACTGCCCATGTTCCGTGGACAATTTCCGGGAAGGCAGTTCCGGATCCAGACACCCGCGACTGCCGCAGCCCACAGCTAATCCGGCCGCCCACGGCGGAAGAGGAAGCCTCGGGCCGCCCAGGCCGAACTACCGGTCCCAGGGTCCCCCGCGGCGCCGCGCACGCGCGCTGGCGTGGCGGCAGCGCCGCTGCAGGACGCAGGGAAGCCAACTAGCGAGTGGCGAAGGCGGCGGCGGCGGTGGCGGCAGTTCGCGGCGAGGGCGACGGCTTGGAGGCCGAGTGGCAGTCTGGCGGAGTCCTTCGTGTCGTCGTTCGCATGAGCCCCTTGGTGAGTGCGCGTCCCGGGTTAACCCGCGCGGAGCACGCGGCTCCCTGCTTAGAGGCCCGACTGCTCTGGCCTAGGGCCGCAGCCTGCGCCTGTCGGCCGGGTCGCCCAGTCCAACTGACCCCTGGGCCTTGGGCCCATCCCATGAGTGTCGGGCGAGCGGGCGTGGGAGGACACACGGTTAGGCCCAGGGAAGAGACGTGGCGGTGCGCAGGGGCTAGGAAGGCCTGGGGCTGACAAGAGGGAGGGACGCGTGGGGGATGGGGTGGAAAGGGACTGGAGGACCGCGGGGCGGCTTCGAGTTGAGGCTAGAGGCCAGCAACCCAGCAGGTAGGGAACTGAATATAGGAGGTGAGAGGAGATGGAATGTCTTCTGAGTGCCGCTCGTGAAGATGTCTTGTTTCCGGGAAGGTTGGCAAGCTGGACACGGGTCTGGGGGCAGCCCACCTACCATAAACACACACACTGTACTTGGCATCTTTCCATTTGCTGTTGGAGGTCTGGAAGTGAGGGGCTGTTGGTAGTTTCCATCCCTTTTCCTTCAACTTCGGCTTTTATTATCTGGCACAATTGTGTCGGGTGTTGGCTAGACAAACCACAGAAATACACACTAGGTTTGGTGTGTGTATATCTGCATGAAAACAGGGAGACAGGGTGGTATATTCAGATGAGAGGTAGATCAAAGCAGGAATCGTTGTTATTTTTAAATTTATCACCACAAAAAAGTTTGAGCAGGGCTTTGAACTAGAGAGGATTTTTAACCTGTAATTCACCATTGGACAGAATGTGTATAGAATTCAAGGGGTCCTTTAAAGAATGGGGATAAGATGACATTATTTTTATTAGCCATGAACTGAAATTTATTATTTCCTTAATTATGAATGCAGGCAAGAAACCACAGTAGAGTTTTAGAAGTAGAAATCTGTGACTTTGTCATCAATAAAAATTACAGATTTTTTTTTTTTTTTTTTTGAGACAAGGTCTTACTGTGTCACCCAGGCTGAAGCACAGTGGCATCATCATTGCTCACTGCAACCTCTAACTCCTGGGCTCAAGTTGCCCTCCTGCCTCAGCCTCCCAAGTAGCTGGGACTACAGCCGGTGCCACCACACCCAGCTAATATTTAAAATTTTTTTATAGAGATGGGGGCCTCACTATTGCCCGGGCTGGTCTTGAACTCCTGGCCTCAAGCAGTCCTCCTGCGTTGGCTTCCCAAAGTGCCAGGATTACAGGTGTGAGACACTACGTCTGACCAGAAATTATGGATGTTGTTGTGTCATGTTTATAGTTGTTGCAGATAGCTCAAAATATCACATGTGCTTGTCACTTCTTTGAATTTATGGTGTTACTAGACATGCTGTTAGATCTTGTTATTTAATAATAAAGCTGCGCATATATTACCATATCAGCTTTTTTTATTGTTTGCTAGTATTTCAGTGTAATGGGTTTCTTTTGTAATCACGTGTATTTAATTATGGCTTTAGAGGCAATCTGAGAAGGAGACCATAGGCTTCACTAGACTGTCAAAGAGGTATATGGAACAAAAAGATTAAGAACTCCTGCAATAGAAATGTCTTTTGGGATCTCTAAGTCTGTGTGGAAGAATATGTGAATCATTAGGTAAGAAAGAAGACAAGGCAGACAGGATGATGGTGTAGGTGAAAGAGAATTTTATAATCAGGAAGATAAAAGATTTGGATGGGATCAGGGAAGTAGGTTTGAACGATAGAATAGACCACAGATATTTAATTCACCATACAGGAATCAACAAAATAATCTGAGGAAGAAAAGGAAGTGAATATTTTGGCCTTTAGATTTATGTATTAAGGCACCTCCCTAGTTCCAAGCGATTGAAGCTCTCCAAGCTCTTTGTAAGCCTGTGAAAGGAAATTTTAGTGTTTGCTGGTTTTCTTTAAATGGTTTGATTTTAAGCAGAGCTATCCTAATTTTCCTCTTTAAGTGAAAAACACCAGACTCTCTCTTTAAATATATTTTCCTATTATCCTTTTACATATATGATAGAAAGTAAACATACAGATTATAGAGTTGCAGAGTTGACAAGTCATTTTCTTGAAACTCCATTTCAAATTCTTATAGTTCAGTTTCATTTTGGCATTAGTCTTCTCACTGAGAAATCACTCAACATTTTTTTCAGAATATGTGTAGCTTGAAATTTGCACCTGTTTGTAAAGGACCTGTCAACATCTTATGTGAGATTTTTTCCCCGCCACTGAAATAATAGCAGTAGGCTTGGTGCCATGGCTCACACTCTCCTGCCCCTTTATTTTCTTTATAGCATGTTTCTACTGGTGTTATATTACTTGTATGTATATTTATTGTTTTAGTCTTTTTGTTTCCTACTTGAACATCAGCTCCATGACAATAGGGACTCTTCACCACTACACCAGAATAGGGGCTGTCACATAATAGGTGCTCAGTAAATACTTGCTGAATTAATAAATGAGTGAGTTAATTTATAGGAGCTAGGTTTTTTATTTCTAGCAATAAAGTATACCCATTTATTTTATTTTATTTTTTTACGTTCCAGAGGGAGTGGAACGGGTTATTCCCCACGTGTGGAGAAAGACCAAGTATAGCCATTTTTTAAAATCTTGCAAATAGTATTATGCATAGTGAATTGAATTTCATCTTACCTTTTTTTTTCTTTTTCGACAAGGTCTTGCTCTGTTGCCCAGCCTGAAGCGCAGTGGTGTGATCATAGCTCACTGCAACCTCTCAAACTTCTGGGCTCAGGCAATCTTCCTGCCTCAGCCTCCTGAGTAGGTGGGACTACAAGTGTGCCACCACACCCAGCTAATTGCCACTGCGCCTGGCTTTTTTTTTTTTTTTTTTTTTTTTTAACAGGCAGGGTCTCGCTCTGTTGCCCAGGCTGGTGTGCAGTGATGTGATCACAGCTCACTGTAGCTTTGAGCTCTTGGGCTCATCATCTTATATTTTTTAAAAGATAGGAAGTTATTCCCAAACATTATGTGGTGCTTTTGTGGGCATTTGGTTTCATATGGGGACTAATCATAGTACATGCTGCCATGTTTTGATTGTACTTAACTTTTTTTTTTTGAGACAGAGTCTTGCTTTGTCACCCGCGCTAAAGTGTCTTGGTGTCAGCCTCAACAACAACCTCAAACTCCTGGGGTCAAGTGATCCTCTTGCCTCAGCCTCCAGAGTAGCTGGAACTACAGGAATGAACCACTGTGCCTGGCTAATTTTTCAGTTTTTAGTAGGGACAGGGTCTTGCTCTTGCTCAGGCTGGTCCCGACCTCCTGACTTCAAGCAGTCCCCTTGCCTCAGCCTTCCAGAGTGCTAGGATTACAGGCGTGAGCCACCGCGCCCAGCCTATACTTAACTTTCCACAGTGATGAAATAAAGGGGAAAGGTCTGTAGGTGAAGTTCTTTAACTATGTGATCCTAGGTTGATTGTTTATTTAATTATTTTTAATCCATAACTTTTAAATATTGCTTCTCAACCCTTTGAAAAATTGTAAGCCTACAGAAGTGCTGTTGAGTAAACACCCATATACCCTTTACCTGGATTCGATAATTGTTAACATTTTGCCATGTTTACACATAGAGGGCACACATTTTTTACTGAACCATTTGTGAGTTAGGTATAGATACTGTTAGGACTCTTTAACCCCAAATTTTTTAGCATGTATTTCCCAAGAACAAGAACAAGGACTTACAGTTCAGTTGTTACACTCAAGATATTTAAAATGGATATTTTATCATTATTTAATGCATGGTCCGTCTCCCTGCTTGTCCCAATGCTGTCCTTAGTTTTGTTTTTAATTACTGTTTTGATCCACAATCCTATTAAGGATCTTGCATTGTATTTAGTTGTCTCTGACTCTGGAACGTTTTTCCAGCCTTGAGTGGTTTTCTCATGACAGTAACATTTGTAAAGCATCCAGACCAATTGTTTTGTAGAATGCTCCTCTTTTTGATTTGTCTGAACATTCCTTCATAGTTAGATTCAGATTAAATGTTTTTGGCTGGAATGCTACATAGATGATTTTAGGCCCTCTCAGGGTATCAGGTATCACTTTAGAGGCATATGATGCCAGTTTTATAATTGATGTAGATTTGATCATTTGGTTAAGGTAACATCCACTAGATTTCTACTGTAAAGTCATCGTTTTTCCTTTGTAATGAATACATAATATGTGGAGTGATCATCTTTTTTACTCTTTTAAAGTCATGATTTCTTAGTAGAGGTACCTGTATAAAGGGTCAAGAAAATGTAGATTGGAGATATTGCTTCTAAACAGGGGCGTGGGGGAATCAGGGAATGCTGTGTGGAGGAGATGGCATTTGAACTGAACCTTGAATCACAGATATAATTCGGCTATAGGGATGTTGTTGAAGGGCTCCAAGTGGTGAGAACAAGTTGAAGAAAGACAAGGACAGAGGAATTTGTAAATAGAATGGGAGAACATCCAGGTCTTTTTACATCTGTGAAAGTGGAAAGTGGGAGAAAAAATTACAAAAGTACTTTGGAATGAAAAAAGCCTGAATGGGCATGGTGGCATGCGCCTGTAGTCCTAGCTACTTGGGAGGCTGAGGCAGGAGGATCGCTTGAGCCCAGGAATTGAAAAGAAAAACGGTTGAAAAATGTGGGCTACTCAGCTGCTTTCTCCATTATAACCAGCAGTTCATTGTGGAACAATGTGGGATGGATCATTTGCCTCATTTTTGGATCATCGCCCTTCCTTTACGGTAAATTGCTCGCAGGGAACCTGAAGTCATTATCCCTTGGAAGACCCAGGCAGGCGGAGCAAAGGCTCTGGAATCAAACAAATCTAGGTTTGAATCCCTTTTCTGGTGCGTAATAGCTGAATGATCAGGCAGTAAGTTATTTGGCTTTTCTGAACCTTTCCCCTCATCTGTAAAATGGAGGTGATAACTAGGCACAGTGGGATGTGGATGTGGCTGTATTCCCAGCTACTTGGGAGGCTGAAGTAGGAAGATGGCTTGAGCCCCAGGAGTTTAAGTCTAGCCTGTGTGACAGAGTGAAACCCTTGTTTCTTAAAAAAAAAAAAAAAAAGGGAAGTGATAAATATCTATCATTCCAATTTTTATTAAAAAAAATTTTTTTTGGTGGGGCGCAGTGGCTCACGCCTGTAATCCTAGCACTCTGGGAGGCCGAGGCAGGCGGATTGTTTGAGCTCAGGAGTTCGAGACCAGCCTGAGCAAGAACGAGACCGTCTCTACTAAAAACAGAAATAAATTAGCTGGACAACTAAAAATATATAGAAAAAATTAGCTGGGCATGGTGGCGCATGCCTGTAGTCCCAGCTACTTGGGAGGCTGAGGCAGGAGGATCGCTTGAGCCCAGGAGTTTGAGGTTGCTGTAAGCTAGGCTGACACCACGGCACTCTAGCCTGGGCAACAGAGTGAGACTCTGTCTCAAAAAAAAAAAAAAAAAATTTTTTTTTTTACATACTGGGTCTTACTCTGTTGCCCAGGCTGATGTGCAGAGACATGATCATAGCTTATTGCATCCTTGAACTCCTGGGTTCAAGCAATCCTTTTGCCTCAGCTGCCCGAGTAGCCGGGACTATAGGTGGGCTACTATGCCTGGCTAGTTTTTTTTGAAAAGTTAAAAATTGCTTAATTTTTTATTCCTGGTACCATTACCACAATATACCTGATGGGCAATATACCTGATGTAATGAAAAGAAAAAGAAAAAGAAAAAGCTACAACAGATAAAAAACCTCAGGAATGTACATCTAATTGACACTACACTGCATTAATCAATAGCTGCACTTTTTGCAAACTGTGGCTGTGGCAGTTCTGAACAAGAAAGGTTTCCGGTTTAAGCTGCAGTAACTTTTCTGACTATGGATCATTGTTCCTTCTGTGGCAGATTTTTACAGTTCCTCTAATGCATTTGGGACAACTGTCTCAAAGTAACCTGCAGCTTTCCTGACAACTCCTCTCTCTCTCTCTTGCTAAGAACTGTAGCCCTTTTCTGCTGTTTTTAGAACCTTCTGCTACCGTATCCACCACCAGATCCATAACCACCACCATATAGACTGCCCGAGCTTCTTCCACCAAAATTGCCCCCTTTCATGGGTCCGTAATTTGATTGCTGTTATCCACTATAATTTCCAAAACCATTATAGTTCCCACCACCACCATAGTTACCACCTCCAAAATTTCCTCTTTCATTGTAACCACCATATCCTCCTCCACCACCGCCACATCCACCGCCTTGGTTTCCATATCCTGGTCCACCACCACCACAGCCCCGTCTACTGCTATAACCAGGACCGCCTCCATAGTTGCCACCATCACCTCCAAATCCATTGTATCCACCATCACCTCCTCCATCATCACCTCTGCTGCCACCACCTCCACCACCATAGCCTCCTCTTCCACCAAAGTTTCCACCACGGCCAGAATTACCTGCACCACCTCCAAAGTTTCGTCCACGACCCATAAAGTTGCCAGATCCACCTCCCTGACCTCTTTGCGATCCAGCAGACTGCATCTCTTGTTTAGAAAGGGCCTTTTTCACTTCACAATTATGCCCATTAATAGTGTGGTATTTCTGAACACAATTTTATCAACAGTATCATGATCATCAAAAGTTACAAAAGCAAATCCTCTCTTTTTTCCACTCTGCCTGTCTTACATAACTTCTATGGTTTCAATCTTGCCATACTTTTCAAAGTAGTCTCTCAAATTATATTCTTTGGTATCTTCTTTAATACCATCAACAAAAATTTTCTTCACTGTTAGATGGGCACTAGGCTCTCTAGAAACAGCTCTCTTTGGTTCCACAGCACGCCCATCAACCTTGTGTGGTTGAGCGCACATTGCTGCATCCACCTCTTCGACACAAGAGTAAATCACAAAACCAAAGGCCCTAGAATGTTTCGTTTGGGGGTCTCTCATTACCACACGATCTGTGAGTGTGCCCCATTTCTCAAAATGTTCTCTTAAACTGTCATCTGTAGTTTCAAAGCTCAGGCCACCAATAAACAGTTTTCTCAACTGCTCTGGTTCCTTTGGATCATGGCCCTCCATTTTGAGACCGGACTCGCCTCTTCCAACTCGAGTTCAATGCCTGGCTAGTTTTAAAAAATTTTTTAGAGACAGGGTCTTGCTACATTGCCCAGGCTGGTCTCAAACTCCTGTCCTCAAGCAGTTCTCCTCCCTCACCCTCCCAAGTAGCTGGGATTACAGGTGTGAGCCACCTTGTCTGGCCCTGTCATGTAGGATTAAATCTAGTAATAACATAGGGAAAGCATCAGGAACATGGCTTCCCCTCATTAATTGATAGTTATCTTTTGGTGCCCCACCTCTCAATCTTTCGCTCTTTTCTACCTTGGTACCACATCCCAGACTTTAAAATAAGCTCTACTCTTCTGGTGCCTTCTTGGCCTCTGTCACAATGCTGTTAACTTCCCACTTAATGCAGCTGGCTCCATTGCAGGTTTCTGAGCTGCTCTCCAGTGATGGCACATAGCACTTATCACTTTACAAGGTGATACTGCCTGATAATGGCATTCTGGAAATTGTGACGTTATGTACTAACTTTTTGTTGGTGCAACTAACCATACAAAATTTACTATTCTTTAAATGTGATGTGCTTCAGTTTAATTAGTTTATTTGGAAAAATTACCACTAATGTTTGCAGAAAGTTTAAGAGGAAAAGTAGATACATTCTTGGTGGTAAGACATTTACTTTATTCTTTTTCTTTTCCCTTTTTTTTTTCCTTTAGGAGTGAGTGTATTGGGGAGAGGTGGTTACACATAATAGGAATCTCAAAGGTAAAGTATGATTTTTTTTTTCTCTAAAGCCTGAGATAAGTGGTGGAATCCCTCCTACTTGCTTTGGAAAGACATTAGTACTTGAAAAAAATTCTCAAATGGTTAACTAAATATTTTTTTCCCTTCAACTTTGTGGAGCCTTTCTGTTTTTTTCACTACACGTATTTCCTTTTCTGGAATTGTTTTTACTTAGGCAAGAAGGATTTGAGTTACATATTTTTTATATTTGAACTGCCTAACTTGTGTTTGCATAGAATTATTTGTAACTTTAGCTCCTTAAGTAATCCTTTTCAAGATGTTTTAATTCATAAAGAAGCTAGGTTAGGACCAGTAATTTCCGTATTGTATACGCATTTTTGAAGTTTTAGGCATCGAGCTGTTTGATTTCTATTTAATAAGTTATAGGTAATTAAAATTTCCTTCTTTATTCTTACCTGTATTTTCTAATTTTCTGGATATGTTTCAGTATGTATTATGAATTTGTAAGAGTATTTTCAGAAAGGCACTTCTTTTTTGTTACTAAGCTGAAACTCTGCAATGTAATGGTCAGAGGAAGTAGTAAATATCTGTTTAATTCCTTTAATTTCTCATATTTAATGTATATAAATGAATGATTGTGTGAATATTTGAAGGAAAAAAACAGACTTCATAGGAATCTCTGTAATGTCTTTTTTTTTAGTTTGAAGATCAACTGGATATCTGATA
This sequence comes from Indri indri, assembly GCA_004363605.1. Taxonomy (NCBI): domain Eukaryota; kingdom Metazoa; phylum Chordata; class Mammalia; order Primates; family Indriidae; genus Indri; species Indri indri. The sequence goes on along the minus strand of RJWJ010015104.1, from coordinate 3,885 downwards.
GGTACTTATATTTGAAAGAAAAGTATAATATGGCAAAATTGTTTTTATATACCTTTTTTGTAAGTCATTTCAAAAATACAGGGCTTTAAGCATATTCTTGTAAGAGTAAACAGGCACACTGTCTATCTGCTGGTTAGTCTAAGATGTCTGTCTGAAAAGGTGCTTGCTTGGTCTTGCTCCCATTTAATGCCAGTACACCCACGCTAGAGACTGGTGGAAAGCATGTCGTCAAACATGTTCAGTTCTCTTTTTTTCTTACTAATTTATAGTTTGTTAGTTATTTTCCGTGAATCTTTGAAAGGGTTAAACCATGGTTTTTCTATTGGAAAATTTAAAAAACAAAAAAATTACTCAAGGTATATCAGCCTTTTTCCTTTTTCAGGATTAGAGTCAAATATTGCCCTCCCAAGCAATCTTAATTTTGACCAAATACTTTTCTTTTTTTGTTTTTAGAACTTAGGCTAAATTCATCTATTTTCAACCTACTTTGAACTGTCTCTTTTCACTTTCTAATGCAGAATTCTGATCAATTCCTTGATTTTACTTCTATTATTTATAAAACTTGACTACCCTGCAAAACTACATTAGGTCTAAAAGTCATAGCACTTAAGGCTGAATTGCTAAATGTTTACAAATACAGGTTTCTGTACCAGGAAACTTAAGAAAGATTAGATGAATTCTTTCTGCAGAAATTATTTCCTCTTTACTACCTCCTTTAGAATCCAAGGAATCTAGCTTTGACTCCTGTAAAACAGAGTGCCTTTTAATATCTAACTGTTCAAGGTTGTGATGGGCCAACTTGGATTCTGACAGAAAGTGACTTATTAAGCCTCTCTCTGAATAAATTTCTGTTCTATCATTTCAAAACATTATCATAATAATAGTAATGGTAATAGCGAACATTTATTGGGTTCTTTCTCTTTTTCTTAGACACTATATAAACTATTTGAAATTACAAATTTCGTAGTTCTATTGAGACAACTTAATGGTTGATTTCTTTTTGAAATACTATTTTAACTAGCTAGATGATATTTTATTGTGGTCTGGGAGGTTTCTTTGGGGTGGAGCACAGTTAATGGTAGTTATGTTGTTTGAAGTTTGATAATGAATGTTTATAATTTTTTCATTTTTATGAAATACCATTCTGGTAAATGTGATGAAATGTACATCACAGTCTGCTGTTTATGTGCTTTCTTTAATTTCAAGGGTGGACTCTTAGATCTTGAAACAGGCTTTACCAGTATTACAGATCAGCAAAAATGCAGCTGAAGCTCAAAGTTCTCTTTTTGCTCCTTCATTTGGTTGTTTTGCACACCCACTGTATTTATGGAAGAAGCTAAATTTATCTAGGGGACCAAAGCTTCCTCAAAACGTGGGTGGTGAAATCTTCCTCTCAAGTTTGCAGAGGGTTCTAAGGGTTTTAGATTGTTCTTAAGTTACTTGATTTATCTTCATCTTGAGATATATACGAGGTATAGAGTTGTCCTTAGAGATTGCTGAAATGGAGGAAATTGGATTTTATTTCAGACTAATAAAATTAATGGAGTTTATCTGATACCCATTTTTAGATTGGGTGGATATTTTTGTGTCATTTGTTTCCTCTGGGAAATAAAGGGATATCATTTTAATGCCATTGCAATTCTGCTTATTGGTGTATAGCTTGTTATTGTTGAACTGTGTCTTATTTGGAAATTAAGTACTGTCTCCTTTTGCTGCTTGAAAATTTTCACATTTTTATGTTGTTATTCACAGAATTTCTCTGGTCCTGAGTGTTTCAGTAATTGTACTAGCAGATCTTCAGCAGGAAAGATCTTAGTGCCAAGTTTTTATTATACTTTTTTATTTCTTTTTTTAAATTACTAGAGTAATAAATGTTCTTTGTTAAAAAAAAAAAAACAAAAATAATGCCAAAAATGAAAGTTTTTCTTCCCCACATATACATGCACAGACTATTTGATTTGAATTTTTTTTTTGCCATAAACTATAGTTAACATTATGTGTGCTTGCTAATGCTTTGTACATTTTCACTCATTTAACTATTACAATCCTGTGAACATACCCTATGAAGTAAGGTCTTTTAGATCCATTTACAGATGAAGAAACTGAGGCATAGAGCAGTAAAGTAACTAGCCGAAGGTTGCACAGCTAGTGAATGGCAAAGTTGAGACTTGAGCCCAGGTAGTCTTGCTGCAGGTTTCGTGTTTTAACCCGTATACTGTCTCCAGGATTTTACTATGCATATTGTTCTACAGTTTGCTTTTTTCACTTAATGATACGTAGTGGACATCTTTCTATGTAACTCTAGCTCCTTAATAACTATCAAGTATTCTGTGGTTTGGATGTACCATAACTTGTTTAACTTAATGCCTTTCAAACTTAATCTTTTATTTTTATTTTTATTTTTGAGCAGAGTCTTGTTCTTTTGCCCTGGGTAGAGTGCGGGGATGTGATCATAGCTTACTGCAACTTCAAACTCCTGGGCTCAAGCGATCCTCCTGCCTCAGCCTCCCAGGTAGCTGGGACTTCAGGCACATGCCACACCGCCCAGCTAAATTTTCTATTTTTAGTAGAGACGGGGTCTCGCTCTTGCTCAGGCTGGTCTCAAACTCTTCAGCTCAAGCAGTCATCCCACCTTGGCCTCCCAGAGTGCTAAGATTACAGGTGTGAGCTACCACACCCAGCCCCCTTACTCTTGTTTAATATTGCCGATCCCATTAGTAATGATTTCAAGTAATATAAAAAGTCAAAGTTTTTGAATTGGATTAATGAGGAAGCGTTTGTATTTACTAAGTAACTAAGTAATGCATATTAGCTGTTCACATGTTTTGATATTGTCTCAGTTCAGCTGTTTGATAAAATCTGAGCTTAACCCACAAACTATTTATTATGAATGAATTTCTTTTTCTTTCTTTTTTTTTTTTTTTTTTTTGAGACAGAGTCTTGCTGTCGCCCCGGGTAGAGTGCAGTGATGTTATCACAGCTCACTGCAACCTCCAACCTCTGAACTCAAGAGATCCTCCACCTCAGCGTCCCAACTAGCTGGGACTATAGGCAAGTGCCATGACACCAAGCTAATTTTTCTATTTTTAGTAGAGACGGGTCTGGCTCTTTACTCAGGCTGGTCTTGAACTCCTGAGCTCAAGCAGTCCGCTGCCTTGGCCTCCCAGAATGCTGGAATTACAGGTGTGAGCCACTGTGCCTGGCCCAAGTTCCATTATTTTTGTGGTTAGTCTATCTTCTTTAGCTCTGGAAAATTAGTGTATTGGGTGTAAAATCAATTATCTGTTTGGAAATTATTTGTTTACTTCTAGTATGGTCTGGAATTCCGGTGTCATCACAAGCAGTCTGTCGTAGTGTTAATTTGAATTCTGAATACTATCTGGCATTATATTACTTGTATCTTCAAAGTAATGTGCCTTTCAATTCCTTGTACTTACCAGGCAGGAAAAGTTGGTACTAAGTCCATTCTTTTTACTGCAGTGTTTTACTCTTATTTCAAATATACCAATTAAAGAAAGAAATTAAAGTATCACTTGTTTCAATTTTTTTCCCCATTCATTTCTTAATTATGAAGAACTGTCTTTTCTGGTACATTAATAATTCCTTCAAATGTGCTTGTTAGAAAGTTAGAAGTTATTTTCAACTTAAATTTAGTTACTGTTTTTTTTTTTTTTTTTTAGTTTTACAAAAGTTTAATATGAAAACGTACATGACCTGATTTTGACATCATAGTAAAACAGGCCCTTTGGAGGGGACATGGATTTCTCTGCTGAACAGCCATTATTTATACTCGTTCCAGGGCTTCTAACATGATGATACTATTTCCTCGTATTACCACCATTCCGATATTGTTCTGTTGCCCACTAGTTGCCATCTCCACACATT
>RJWJ010015103.1:0-36789 GCA_004363605.1 Indri indri | reverse complement strand
GGGTGGCAGGACCTCCAATCTCCTCTCTTCACAGGAGGTCCGTGCTGTTTGGTTAGCTTCTTCATGGGTTTCAGATTCTTGGGGTTTATGTGTTGTCCCAATTTCTCCCACTTGGGCAATTTAAGGCCTGTTCCTTATTTTTTGGTGAGTATTTGTTTTTCTGTGCAAATTTTGAAAGCTTTACAAACCATGAGAAAATTTTGCCCTTTCTCTTCTAGAGATATTCTTAAAAAAAAAAAAAAAAGTTTTACTTAGAAATTAGCAGGAGACTATGGCTTTTGTTCGCCTACCTGGCAGTCATTCTAACTCTGGTATTTTACTAATTCCTATTTTTCTCCCACGAGGCCCACACTCCTCAGTACTATGAAGCTGCACTTGTGTGCCGACCGGTTTCCAGGAGCCATTAATACCATTTCTGTGACAAAATGCCATGGCATCCAAAGTACCAACAACTTACATTCTAAACAAAGTCATCCTCGGAACAAAGTCGTGATTGTCAAACAAGTCCTCGTGGTTACCACAACAGTAGACAAGTTCCAAAAATGACTGGGCACTCGTAAGATGTCACAAACACTCTTTGAGACATTTCTTCTTTCTTAACTAGATTACTATGTATGTCTTTCCAGGCTCCTTCTTGTTCAATACTTATCACTATTTGCTTTTAAACTTGGAGGATTGTGCTGAATCCCGATACCTTTAGCTCTTTACTGTTGCCGATCCCAATAACAAAGGTGCCTTCCTCCTGCATAAAATCACAAAATTGCCCAGAAAATTGCTTATATTAGATTATGACTACAAAGAAAGAAATGAGAATTATTCCAAAAAGTATTCATCACATTGTCTTGGTCTTTCTATTTTCAATATGTACAGAAATCATTCAATTGAAACAAACTCCAAACTTTCGTCTGGATGCCCAAAATTGGCTTATAATAGAGCATTATAGAATGTGCCATATAATAAATACAACCAGATTCAACAATTTACTTTTCTAGGGGACAAAGGGACTTAACAGGTTTGGTTAATGATTTATACCAATTGCTTTTATCAGGACAATCTATGGATATAACTTTTGATTATCATACATTAATCCAAAAAAAATGAAACACTCAGAAGTTCATCTCAAAACCAGAACTTGACCACAGTTGTTTGCCACATATATTGCCAGATATTATTGCTTGTGACAACAATCTTTCATTTATTTCATTCAAATGCATTAATAAATAATTTAAGAAGATCACATCTAAGCTGTCTTCATAATACCTCATCACCCTGAAGCAAAGGGCTAGGATGACAGTACAAACTTCTAAATGTGACTCAGAGCAAATTGCTGGGTGGACAGTCTGAACTGCTGGACGTGTCACTCCATGCTCAGGGTGTCACTGAAAGCTCCTCACCTGATTCTTCTTGATGCGTTAATAGGAGACAGATACCTCGGACATGTCTGAACGATTCCCAGCTAGGCTTAAAAGCTTTCTTTTGAAAAACAAAAGCCAAGCTTCATTCCATAATGGGTTTGATGTGGCTTAGATGATGACGTGTTAGACAGAGAAAATTCCCTGGTTGCTATTCTCTTTTCACTAAAGGTCACTCACAAGGCACAGTCCCTGCTAGGAACATGAGATAAAATCAGGTGCACTCTCTACAATTAAGGTCCTAGCATCAGAGCCAACTGAGTCCCAGGGATAGATATTATATTTCAATGTATAATTCCTAAGAAATCACTGGAGCAACAGAGGAAAAAAAAGGTTTTTAACAAGTGATCAAAGCAATGCTCTGAAAATCACTGAACAAGAGTTGTATTTATGATTTTATTTTGTTTTTGTTGCTGTTGTTTCTTAGGATTTTCATTATTCTTTTTATCTAGTGTAATATTTCTTCAAGGGACTGTATTGACGAAGTCTTACTTGTAAACTTTATACCTACTGTGGGTTACACTTGACCACAAATATTGTGAAATATCCAAATTTACATGATATGTGCTGCTGTGTTGAGTATCCGTCCACAAAAGTCTGTGTGTCTGTGTGTGCATATTTGATTGTTCACATAGAAAGAGAAAATTTACAGTTCTGGTATCCTTTCTTCCATTGGCTGTTATTAATATTTAAAATATTAGAAAAATTGAAAGGAAGTAAATTCTACCTTATTGTCATCATTAGTCGTGCTTTCTTCAGCAGTGAAGTTGAACATTTAAAACACTTTTCAACTCATGGTTTTTTCTTCTGTATTTGGCCTGTTCATATATTGGCCCATTTTTCTATTGGTTTATGTTTTTTCTTATGTTTTTGTTATTAACCATGAGAATGCTTTAGATCTGCAATTTTTTTTCTAGTTTGCTTGGTACTTTTGTTTATATGCTGCTAATCCGCAAGTGTTTTAAATTTTTATGTGGTCAAGTCTCTTTTTTTCATGAATTAGCTAATGTTTAGGAAATAATTCTACATTTAAGAATCAATTAAATGTGAATATACATTTCAGTTGAACATTTTCTGATTTCATTTTTTTGGATTAAATTTTGTGTATCACTAGTTTCCAAATATCTATATCCATTTATTCCCTTTGACGTATCTTTGGTCAATAAAAACCTCTGGCCAGGCATGGCAGCTCACACCTGTAATCCCAGCTACTCCAGAGGATTCATTCCATACGTCACTTCCTCCAGAAAGATGTCTTTAGTGGCTAAGTCTTTCCTCTTGGTCACCATAGAAACTTGTTTACCCATTTATAATACTGATGTGCTTCCTTCAATAAATTTTCAACTCCTTAAAGCCGAGATAATTTCCTATTTATCTTAGATTCTCTGGAGAAGACGGAACCTGACACATAATTGGCACAAAAAGATTTTTTTGAATGAATAAATGCATGATCTTATACATAAATCATACAAAAATTTAATAGCTAGCAAATAAATATGTTAAATCTTTACCTAAAGGAAATTTAAATCAGAAGTTTTATAAACATTCAGATTTTTTTAAAATTGGGAGGCAATTTATAAAAAGTTACTTTATTTTTCCCTCAGTGCAAACTCTAGTAATTTGAGAAGCAGACTTTCTCTTCTGGCTGTAACATATAGCTTGTACTCGTCTCATCCTCCTACCTAGGTTGAGTAAAATACACAGAGTAGCTGCTTTAAAACACCTGAGAACTCAAAGGAAGACTGGATGTGAAGTGCCAAATTTTGGGGAGAAATAGAAACCCTATAAAATGACCCGCACTTTCTATTGCTTCCCCCCTGCCCCCCGCCCCCCGCCTTTGACAATTTGCCTCACATAGAATAGAAGCCAAACCGAAGCCATCATCCAAGAGCTGACAACGGTCTCACACTGCTGGAGACAAAGAAGTTGGACTTTGGGTTTGTGTAGGAGGCAGAGAGTTGAGGTAGAGGACAGAGAGACATCAACAAGCGGAGCCCAGTTTGATCCCGAAGCATCTGATGACTTTGAAGCTGGCTATATAGAGAGTAAAGCTCCCTAATAAATATACTAATAACAACAACGAAAGCAGCCTCTGAGGGTCTAAAGAGCTGAATAAAGATCTCACAGCCATTTAGTGCAAGAAGCAAAGTCTGGAATTCAAGGGATGTCATAATAGAGGGGCCGAGGCAAAGGCTCCCAGGGGCCGGCGGACACTCTGGCAGGTGTGCTGGGGCGAGGCCGGGGCTCTGCAGGACAGAGTCCAGCCCTGGCAAAGCCTAGAACTCCACCTCACCTGGATCGGTGGATCAGTATGTTATTTGCCTAGAAAGGAAAGAAAACGTTCTTTCAAAGAAAATTCATTGCCTACACATTTTTTAATGTATAATCCCTGAAACTCAGAAAATTAATGAGGAGACCTACAAAAAGACAAGATTAAATAACTGAAAGCAAAGAGAAAGGAAAAAGAAATGAACAGAACCTCAGAAAGAGATCCAAGGGGTGCTTTAGATGGAGACTTTAAAATAATATGACCGATATATTCAAAAGAATGAAAAATATCACTAGGAAGCTAGAATCTGGAAGAACTAAACGGAAATTCTAGAAACTAAATTAGGAATTCAAGAAATGATTTTAGGAAAAGTTTAGACAGCAGAAGAGATGCGTAGGGAACATGCAAGCTAAGCAGAAGAAATGTCCAGATTTAAGCACACAAAGGGAAAGAAGACAAAAGATGCAACAAAGGAGAGCGATAGGTCACTGAGGCATGGTGGAAAGTTGCAATTTGTATGTAATTCAAGTTCAACAAGGAATAAAGGAGAAGAATGAGGGAGGAGCAATGCTTGGAGAAATACCACGTGACGTTTCCTAAGCTGAAAAAAAATGCATGATGCCATAGATTGAAGAAGCTCCATGGAACAAAAACAGAATAAATAGGTTTGATTTAAAAGACAAAAAGCTTTTAAGAGTCAAAATTATTTTCATGGCATTGAGATAGGCAAAAATTTCTTACATAGAACACAAAAAACACTAAGCATATAGATAATGCTTGAAATATTGGACTTCATTAAAATTAAAACTTTTTTTCCACCAAAAGACTAAATGAGAAGAGAGAAAATTTAAGCCACAAAGCAAGAGAAGTTACATGAAATATAATTCCTCATAAAACACTTTATCCAAATTATGTAAGAACATATATCCATCAGGAAATGCTAGTCAACCCAGTAATAATAATTAAGAAAAAGACTTGAACAAGCAAAATTATATCTAAATGGAAAGATAAATATGAAATTGTTCTTTACATCATTAATCATCAGAGAGAAACAAAATAAAATCATGAGATATTAACACACTTCCCCACTAGGTGGATAAAATTAAAAATGAAAAAAAAAATAAGCAAAACAAACAAACAAAAAAGAAACAGAAAACCTGACAATGTCAGGTGTTGCGGTGAGGATCTGGAGCAATAATTAGACTATTCGTACATTGCAGTGGTGGAATATGTCAGTCCAACCACTTCAGAAAACATTTTATTGGTATTTATTAAGCTGAACACAGCCTTCCTCTGTAATCTAGCAGTTCAGCTCAGCAAGTCCCTAACTGCAATGTCTATACACATGCAAAAAAAGCCAATGTAAGAGAATGTTTGTGGAGGCTTTATTATAAATAAAACAACCAAAATGTCTATCACCATCAGAATGAACAAATAAGTTATGGTATATATTTGTGAAATAAAAATGAACAAACTTGTACTACATGCATCAACATATTAATACATGAGTTTGACAGTAGTGGGTTTGAAGTTGAGAACCCAGACATAAATGAATGTATAGAATATTCGTATGAAGCTTAAAAACAAGTAACATTAATCGGGGGTGATAAAATTCAGAATAGTATTCACTGTGGGAGAGGAGTATTGCTGGGGAGGGTGGGGCGGCAAGAGAGATGCTTCTGGGTTGTGCGATAGGCGTCTGTATTTTGGTCCGACTGGTTGTTAGGCATCTACATTCGTAAACGATGACCAAGTTGCATATTACAGATTTTAGACTTTACTGCATGTGTTATAGTTCAATACTTCAGAAAAAAATGAAAAGAATATATAATGCTTTAAAGGTTTTGGAAATAACTGCCTGGCGTTGGAGGCTAGTTGTCCTGCAGGGTGCCACTCTTCTTCCCACACCTCCGACCGAAGGTCTCCCAGTCGATGTGACACTCCATCCCACAGAGTCACTGTCCCTCTCCTGGTCCTTTTCAACCCCGTGACCCGAGGCTCTGCCCGCACCTGCGACGATGCCCTTCTGACGCCCTGGAGCCCGTTCCTCACCACCAGGGCTGGCACCTGAGAGAAATGCAGACTGCAAGCTCTTTAGTACTTTTGTGTGTCCCGCCGCAAGCAAGAGGGACAATGACAACATTAAATTTCATAGTAGACCTTTCTCTCATCAACCGTTTTAACTGAAACTGGAATAATGCAAAGGAAAATGTGGTTGTTTCCCTCTCTCGCCCGTCCTAACCTGCCGCTCCCGGGTGGGACTTCTGTTCAGCCAGGCAGACGCCTCTCACCTCCGCCTCAGGCCACTTTAGCAGTGACTTTCTCTTTTTCCTCATATGGTGGCAGTTTCTCCTATTATCTAATATTTTATCACTGAATATTAATTTTCTTTTAAATATGTCTTGAAATATTTACTGCTTTCTTTATAACCCAGTGTTTTTGATAGACGCACATCTCCAATGTCATAAAAGATGCTGATAGAATAGAACAAAGTACACGGTCATTCATTTTGCAAGCAAATATTCAGAAATATGTTGAATTGGCTTCACTAGGACACTTCAGCTTTGCAAAAAGTGAAAACTAAATTGATTTTATATAATTAATCAATAAAGGAAAGGCTTGTTCTCAGCAGTTAACTCTGATAGTTATTAGCTGCTAAGAAATGCCCTGCCCTTGGGCCTTAATTAGTGTGTATGAAATGTAAAGTAATTATTATGGTCTAGTGTGAGAAACTAAAAAAAGTTGTGCCTACGTTCTCCAGGGATATGCTGTTTGTAACTTATTGATTTCTTAATATTATTATTTTATCTTTTTTTAGAAACTACTAAACTCATTTTGGAAAGCATACGTATTTATATGAAATGTTTCATAAAAACCTTTTGGATTAAAAACCAGGTAATGCAAATAGAACCATAATTCTTTGTTTTATATTTTTTGATTATAGTATAATACTCACAGAAAATACAGAGAAATCATAGAGAATAGAATAAAAACTACTAGAAACTCATCACTGTTAATATTTTGTTGAATTTTCCTCTGTGAATGTGCATTTATTTAACACATCAGGAATTAAAAAACTTACAAACTTTTTAATGCATTTTTTCACTTACCTTTATATAGTAAATATTTTCTTATACCATTAAAATTATTAATATTTCCAAACTTTTTGTAATAACTTCTACACCATAAAACAATGATTAGTCAACCAATTTCTTATCAGAGAACATTTAGAATTGCTGGTTTTTCCACGGTGAAAAGTGTTAAAAGCTGTATGTTTTGGGCACTGTGTTAATAGCCACTTACTTTTTTTGGAAACATGTTTTGAGGCTCGCACTTTCCACTTGGAAATTCTTTCCCACTTTTTCTCGGTTATCTGTTGTAGAGACCACAGGATGGAGCAAATCCCTGTGGCCTTCCTGTCCTTTCTGAAGGAGGAGATGATTCGCTGGCTCAAACTGAGGAATCCCAGAGCTGTGCATGAGATGAGACTTAGGAAAAAACAAACTGGCAATGTGTTTAATGTCACTGTGAGGAAGATGACACACCCCACTAGAGTAGAGTGTGTGGGCTTCTCCCAGCTGCCCACGGGGGCATGGGACACCACGAAATGGATTTGTAGAAGCCTGGTGAGTTGTATGTCTTAGAAGCGCCTGTCAGGGGAGGGGTGCTGGGAGATGAGGAATCCAGACACACAAATTTCCAGGGGGGTTTAAGTACTTAACGGGCTGTTTTAAGAAAAAGGAGACTATGTTTGTGGCAATTGCTATCCCACAAACTGAATTAATTTCTGCATTGTTTTATACTGCACATAAAGCAATGAGTAAGAAAACACTGTAAGGTGATCAAGTGTTGGATGTGGCATGCATTGGACATCCGTGACTGATTGGAGTCCCCAGCCCCTATGAAAATGGCAAGCTGAACTAGCTCACGGGGACACAACTGTGCTTTCTTCATAGTCCCTGCTGTTACCTCTTCTGGGCCTATAGCACCAGGAAGGAGACAAGGGTAGTTGGCATACGAGGTTGACTAAGGTTGAACTTGTGTATTTTCCACCGTGTGCCAGTAAATGCAGTTCTGTTTTAAAAACCATTCGTATAGAAAGCTTTGGCAGGCTGTCACTAAATTGTGTTTCTACTGCTCAATTATCTGGTCCCACCAGTATGCTCCACACCTGTGCTACACACACTCACGCAGAGGAGGCCACGGCCCTGCTCCGTGTGTCCTGCTGACGAGCAGTGACTACAGTGACACTGGCATTGACGAATAAGTCTCCACACCTGGGCTTTACTCACTCAGCAGGGCTGGCAGCAGTGACGACTGACTGTGTTAGACTCGGGGGCTTACGTTTTGCTTCTCTCAGTGACAGTCCCGTATCCCTGCACCTGTGTCTGAGTGAACCGCAGGTCTTCGAAGGAAGGATTCAGTCTCCAGTTAATGACTCAGGATGAGGGATTCACACACTGAAACCTTCCCTCCACTTACCAAAATGGAAGGTGAATCTTGCTTACACACTGTCGGTGATGAAAGCCTATACAGCACGTACTTTTCCTGTGTGTTGTTGGACTTGCCACCCAGGGCAGAAGCTAAGTGGACCCTCAGCTATCCTCAGCTTCCTCTGAGATGCCAACGAAGCACAGAACTGGACCCATGCAGGGGACTGACCTCGCACCTGGCGGCCCAGCCAGGCTCCCTCTCTGCAGCTCACTCTGACTCCACATCCAGTTTTAACCTGTGTGCGACGGCTTGAGCGTAAAGAAAAAGAACACGTTTTGAGAATATTTTCATGCAACCATGAAGCCCCACATTTTTATATAAACTATTCAACTATTTGGATGTAAAAGAAAGGGGACTTTTTACATGTTGAGCACATACTCTGCGCTGGAAGCTACACAGCGTCATTGCACACGAGACCGTCACATCCCCAGAACCACAAGGCAGGCAGCCGTTGAACCACACGCAGTTGCTGTTAGTGAAGTCCAACTGGAGTCAAACGCCCACACATTTGTAGGGTTCAAATTCATACTTTTATCCCCACTTTATGGAATAGTCACGAAGAAGATGAATGACAGTAAACAAGGGTCTGAATCCCATTTGTTTAGCTTCAAAGACTGCACATTTGTGTTCACTGTCTACTGTAGAACAGTTCATGAGAACAGAGGGACAGATGTTCATAGCACACCTATTATGGGCAAAGTAATTGCTTTATATTATTGTATTTACTCCTTACCATGTTCCTGAAAAGCAGACATTGATATTTCACTTTTATAGATGAGGAAACCTCAGCTCAGAGAATAAATAACTCTTTGTTACTACGAAAACAGAAGTTTCCATTGGGTTTTCACAGTAATATCAGACTTGAATTTAAAAAAAAAAAAGAAAGAAAGAAAATTGGCTTCAAGTATTTCTAAGAAAACTTGACCACAGCATAAATGCTCATAGGGGCTTTTTGTCTTGCATCTTTCATCAATAAAAATGATTTTAACCATTTATGCTTTTACCCAAAGCCTTATTTTTCTTTTCAATAATATTTCTACTTCTCCTTTAAAAAATGTACACTTACACAGTATGTCCATTTGCATTTGTCCATTTTTAAAATTTTAGTTGGATTTTTTTTACCCAATCAGATTTTCCCACAGAGTGTTCCATTTAAAATAATTACAATAACAGATAAAGTTGACCTTTCTTTTAAACTTTATTTTTCCATTTTTAAGCTAATACACTGATAACTTTGCTCTCAAAATTTTGCTTCTTGCATGTGTTATCGTTTATATATTATTGTACCCTGGTAATTTGGAAGCTGTAAATCCTCTTTTTGTTTGATCGACAGTGCTCTGCCCTCGCCTCTGCGCTTTGGTTGCATGTGACACAAACACTGCCTGACTTAGCTTGGGTACAAAGAGGACTTTGTGGGCTCAGATAACCACACTGCGCAACCACAGCATTGCCACGGGGCCTTGAAGGCAGTGAGAATGACACCAGGACTCTCTCTGACTCTGTTCTTGTGTCTGTTTCTCCCGCAGGCCGGCTCACCCTCACCCATGGCGTCTTCCACACAGCAGGGAACGTGGCCACCACGTTCTACTACGTCTTTTCTAGTTCCAATTAGAAAGAGGGAGAAGCCTAGGAGATGATTTTTATTTGGCTCTATTAGGTCATATATCCATTACCTGCAAAAAATAGTGGACTGGGGCTGCTGCGGGGTGCTCGGGAACTTTGTCCTAGTCTTTTCTATTTATTGTTTTTATATTTTATTTAACCTATTACATATGCTATCATTTCATTATGCTTTATAGTTGACTTATTTCTGTGTTAAGGGATGTTATGATCCTCATAACTCCTTTGTCAGTGATTGTTATGTTTGTGAGCTCATGGTTTTATTTACTGGTCATTCAAGTTCACAGTCAATAAGTTTATCAGGAAAATAATCTATTTTTTGAGTCCTTTCCTGTCTGATATTATAATGAATTGTGTTCACACCCTTTTCCTTCAAAACTCTTGTAGCTATGGCTAAGTTGTTTTCTGTCATTCAATTCATGAAGTGGAAATTCAAAACCAGCCTATTGTCTTCTTGTTATTTTTCTTTTGTTTCTTTTTGTATTTTTTAAATTTATAATTGACACACAATAATTATACATATTTATGGGGTACAGTGTGATATTTCAATGCATGTATCATTGTATAGTGATCAAATTGGGGTAATTAGGATATCCATTGCTTTAAACATTTATCATTTCTTTGTGGCGATAACATTGCAAATCCTCTCTTCTGGCTATCTTAAAATGTGCAGTACATTGTTGTTAGCTGTGGTCACTCTGCTAGGTGAGAGAACGCCAGAACTCATTCCTCCTTCTTGACAAATAGCAGTGATCTCAATTCTTTAATCAATGGATCTTTTCACAAGATTCATTGTAAATGATCACATTTGCATTATTGACTTAAATTGGATGTATTTTTTTTAAGAAAAAGAAACAGGAATGTCTTTCGTGTGAATCTGGCCGATAAACAAACGAATCAATGGGAAGGTCCGGGTCTCTGCTCTGCCCGCAAGGTCCAGGGCGCAGTGGGAGCCCCGTAGCAGTGTGCACGGCGGAGAAGTCAAATATTTATTAACACTGAAGTAAAGGTGGAGCCAACCATGCATCGGGCAACTGGACTTGGGAAACCTCATTCCCATGGACACAATCGACGCATCCTTCAGCAGGGGCTTCTGTTATTAAATTGCTCTCGTGAGGTCGTCTGTTTGTCTCACTGCTTTCCCTTGGCAATTGCCAAGGCAGCGCTATCAGTAACTCAGCTCTAGCTATTTATAACAGGTAACTAGAAGTTGTCTTTTTGTTTTAAAATAATTTTATAGTATAAAATTAATAAATTCTCAGTATAGTGTATCTTAAAACCCCAAATATATGGAAAATTCCTTAAATCCCCATGTTTTCATCATGAAGACATAACTTATTTTATTTTGTTACTGCTCTTTCCAGTCTTTTTTCCTGTGAATTTTTAAAATTTTATAATTAAACTCACACTGTTTATACCATAAGCTTTTTGTCACTACATGGTCATGCCACTATTTTTAATTATCATACTTTTAGAGGACTTTTTATTATTCTTTATTCTTTCTCATTATCAATAAGCTGGACTACAATAATTTTTCCTGATCGGTACTTGCATGTCACCTTATAAAATTATTCTTCTTAAAAAATCACAAAGGGTTCTATATATTATCTATCATCTAAAATTCAGAACGTGAATATTTAACTGCGACTTCTTCCTGCAGCTCCCGATTCTTCTGTATAACTGCGTTTCTGCCGCCTCCTCTGGGAAGCTGCTGCGGATACACACAGAGTCTCGAACGGTGTATCCAAAGTAGAACAAGATCCCCTCCTCACGCCAGCTCCTCCTCAGCCTTTCTCATCCCAGGAAGTTGCACCACGACCCATCTAGTCGTTTAGTCCCAAATCCCAGGCACCTTTGTTTGACTCGGCTCCATTTATTCAACCAACATTTAATCCCATCATAATTTTTAAGTAGGAAGAACATTAGAATATGTTACGATTATGTATTATAATTAGAAAGCAATTAGAACTAATTTAACTCCACTTGTTTTACCATTGAAAGAAACTAGATGATTTTATAAAGGACACATGAGGACATAGTGTCAGACTCAGGGCTTTACAGAACAAAAACAAGAAGCAAAGAATGTGGGCATTTCTCTTTTCCATGTGCTAAACCCAAATGAAAATTGTTATTCTGAAGTACGAGGATTTCAGTGGGAGATTAATGAGTGAGAAATTCATTAAATTCTCAAGTTTTTAATCCAGCAGGAAGAGCAGAATGAAGGGAAACAGGAGTTCACATTTTTAGAACACTTTGCAGTAGAGCCTGCGGGTCACCTACCTACCATCTATTCTCTTTTTTATCATTGTTTCTATTAGAGCCCTAATTTTGTGTCCATTCCTCTTCCACATGTCTCATGGGAGGGGAAACCTGTTCCCATCTCAAGAGGAAATGTCCTGGTCTCCTTTGGCAGTGATGGCATTTTTTTCCTTGGCACCATTTTTAAAATGTTTTCTCTTGTTCTTCCCCATTTACATCTTGTCCATCACGAAGTTCGTTTCGTTTGACTCTCAGATGTGCACCGTGTCCTTCCATACCTTTCGTCCTTTCTGCAGCAGACAAGCCCCTTCCTTGGACGACCACAATAGGTCCCAAACCTGGTCTGCTTCCAGAACACTCCAGTGTAAGTCATTCTCCCTCAGCAGCAGCACTCTACCTGGCTTCTTAAATTGGTAAATCGTATTAATTCACTCTTCTGCTTAACCCTTTCCCACAGCTCCCCACTGTGCTAAAAATAAAACAAAACTAAAATCCAAAGTCCTTCTCATTGCCTGTGAGATCCCACATCATCCCAATTCTCTCTGGTATTTTTTCATTCCATCCTCCTCCTCACCGCTGTGGCCTCATCTTGCTTTTGGGAAAGACCTGCAGCCAGGCCTTTGCTCTGAGGTTCCTTCGTCCAGCGATGCTCTTTGTGTTGCTTAATCCGTTCCCTCCTCATCACTAGGGCTTTGCTCCGACTTCCCCTCCTCACACAGCCCTGGAGCGTCCACTCTCGAGTGCTCCTCATCTTGTGAGACGCTATTTTCTTCATAGATGTTTTCCCTGCGAAATGGTTTGTTTGTGTGTTAGTTTTATTGTCTGTAATCTTTTCCTTCCAACGAGAGTGTAAGTTTCAGGAGAGCAGAGCAGGATCCCATCTGACATGTTCACCGCTGGATCCGTATCGCGTTGAATAGTGCCGGCAGGTGTGTGCTCAAGCAGTGAACATCTGTTGAATGAACTAATGAATAAAATTAAATACTAATTTTAAGGAAAAAGCAATTTCTACTGCCACCATAGCTGTTCTCCTTCCCCTTCCCCCACTTCCCATAAAAGCAGCTAAATCATCCTACCCTGGGGGAATGATGAGACAGGCTCAGAAGAAAGAAACAGAAAAAGAAAGAAAAGGAAAAAGTGTCTCTTTCTGGCTCTCATATGGAATACACTAAAAATCTCAGGGAAACGGCGTGGGCACCTTTGTTGGGATGACACCTTGCTTCCTGTCACTAGGGCAGAACTGAAGGGAGAGGCCATGATCTGAAATTGGTCTGTGGCATCCAGGGTCAGAGGAGCTTACCCACTGCCCTGCAGCTTCACCCCGCCAGAGGCAGCGAGACACGAGCAAGCCGGCAGGTAGACGGCGAGGTGTGCCGAGAGCCCTGCCATCTAACAGCTGTGTGATTTTTGAGCAAGTCACTTAACATCTTTGTATATAGCAGCCTCATGGATGAAATATGTAACTATTAACTTAGTCACTAGCGTATAATAACATCCTAATAAATATCAGCTATTGCTATTATTATGATCATCATTATCTTCATCATTATCAATGATCATACCTGTCCATTCTAATGCTTTGGAGTTACAAAAATATCTTAGAATATATATATGCAATCCCAGGACAAAGATAGCAGTTGGAAATTTGTTCAGATTAGATTTCCATCTTGCCAATAGAAAGGTTCAAGATAGCAATTGTGTAGTAACATTCACTGTGGAATAAATGTAATTTAGAGTTGTAGAATAAGTCTCTCATTTTCACGTCTGAGTATGTGTGAGCCATTGAAGAATAATAGCTGATCCACTGGTGTGGCAGCCACTCCAGCTAGCATACCCTTTCTATGGGCTAAAATATTCACATTTCTCATAGAGATCCCAGATTATCCTCAGACACATCTGACCAAGTTCCTGACTTTGCTAGTGACGATAAACAGTCTGTAGTACCCATTATGTCATTCCAAATAAAGACTCACTTTCTTCTTAATGGTCCACCCCATTATTTACGGCTCTCATGACGGTGTTTTATTCTGAATCAACCCAAGCCTCAGTTCTAGGCAGCCAGGTGAAACAAGAGCTTGTGCTGGGAGTTTCTGGCAGCTGGAGTTCCAGAAAACAGGACTGACAATTATTAATAAATAGTTCTGAATTTGAAGCTCTGTGCAGCTTGGCCTTGGAACCAAGTAAAAATTCTCAAGGGCAGAAAAAGAGCAAAAACCAAGCCTGAAATGAATTATAAAGATGCTCAGGAAAATTGCGCCAGCTGGTTCACAGAACAAAAGTTGGTGAAATTAATTTAAGCAGCCTTTTCTGTGAGACACATGGGAGAGTCTGTGGCCTTAAAGGAGTTGGAAGGACATCAAACCAGTTTGGAGCACTGGTTTCAATTTGACTGTGGAGATCAGTCTTTAAAAGCTTAAAGACAGGCAGTTAATAGATGCTATTCTTCTAATTATCAGTTACCTGAATACAGAAGTACAATTATATGACAACTATCGCAGACAAGGTGTGATCTTAGAGAATTAATTCAAATTATTTTATATTGAAATCCTTTTTGGAAACAATAGTGCCAACTTGCGAGTCCCTGAAGTTACCAAAGTGTTTCTATTAATAAGTACAAGGAGGCGGAATTGGGTTTCATCAAGTGAAGGAGCTTTACAGAAGTCAAATCAGAAAGGGGGTATTTTAACCACCATCGGTTCGCTGAATGCCGGTTGTCCTAGTAAATGCTGAGGTCAGATTTTTATTCCTTAACCCTTGTATTTTGGGTTCTTGCTCTTAACTCAGAGACTTCAGTGTTAGATCACAGATATCCTGATTTTCATCCAGGTCTGGAAGGGAGAAAAATAAATCGCTATTTGACGTACTTTTCTTTTTCTGACTCTCTTCCAATGAAGTGAGATGAAGCGACCTCCCCTGATCTAAGCGAGCTCGCGCTGAGACAGTGTTGAAACAGGCAGCTGCCGGCACCTGAGCTCACCCACTGTGCCCGGGAAGGCCGCCGCAGCATGGCCCAGTCGAAGCCTCTGCTTGGATCCAACTCGCCTCATCTCCATCCGTGGACCCTTCACTGCTCTGTGACCAGACTGAAGCTTAGGGTCTTCCTGAGACGGCTTCCCCCGCTGCTGTCTTTGCCATTTGAAGTGGTAGTTTTTCATCCACATGCCAAATAGACGGGCTGAGTCTTCTCAGATCATTTGTACCTCAACAGTGCAAAGAAAGACTAAATTCCATAAACTCTGAGCTCTTGGGTTTGTCAAGGAGAATTAAGTAATTTACCAACATAAAGCACTTGCAATGCCTGACACAACCATATAGTAAATGTTTAATAAATGCTAGTGTTCGTCCATTGGCGTGTTAGATAATAGATGACAAATAAATTAGGGTGTGAAACATCACTCTAAGTCTGCTATCTTGTAAATTTTAAGCATAAAAATATCGTAAATACTTTCATAAGTACTGAGTGATGTAAGAGACACTGGGATTAGTACAAGTCATGCTGTATCAGGGCACGGTTTGAAGAAATAAGGTGGTGGAGATGCAAGAGACAGTTGCCTCCATCCCGTTTCCTGCCTCCTGAAATGGAAACACAGTCAAGTCTCTTACATTTTTATAGTTTGACTTCACATGTGTGCATTTGTAAATAACATGTAAGATTGTTTTGTATTGCAAAATTTTATATAAATGCCCATACTTATCTTGTTGCTGCATGCTTTTTCTCTCGGCATAATAATTTTTAGATTCAACCATGTTAATACAATAGCTATAGTGTATTTTTTTTCGTAATAATAGAGTATGTAATGGTATGAACATATTACAATTTACGTATCTATCCTATGATGAGTATATTGGTTGATTCCATATTTACCTTTTTTTACATGTATATCTGTGTATACATGAGAGATTTTCTATAAAGAATATGCTGGAAATACATTATCACTGTAAAAGGCTATGCACATTTTTAATTTATTAGGTATTGACTACTTTGCTCTCCAAGTGGTTGTAGCAATTTACATATCCATCTGCAGATTATGAACATACCTCCCTATCTTCTGACATTCTCTCAATATATTGTCAGTTTTAAAAATACATATTTTTTTTTTTTTTTTATTTTGAGACAGAGTCTCACTCTGTTGCCCTGGCTAGAGTGAGTGCCGTGGCGTCAGCCTAGCTCACAGCAACCTCAAACTCCTGGGCTCAAGCGATCCTCCTGCCTCAGCCTCCCTAGTAGCTGGGACTATAGGCATGTGCCACCATGACCGGCTAATTTTTCTATATATTTTTAGTTGTCCAGATAATTTCTTTCTATTTTTTTTAGTAGAGACGGGGTCTCGCTCTTGCTCAGGCTGGTCTCGAACTCCTGAGCTCAAACAATCCACCCTCCTTGGCTTCCCAGAGTGCTAGGATTATAGGCGTGAGCCATACCGCGCCCTGCCAAAAATACGTATGTTTTTTACCAACTTCCTGGGTAAGAAATGGCATGTCACAAAAGTTTTTAAACATTCAGTTAAATGCGTCATACACACAGAAAACTTCAAAATCATATAACCACTCAGAACAATGATGTGTTTTTTACATGACTCACAAGTCTGATAAATAATAGAACATGACCAGAACCCTGAAGTGCCTTTTTTCTCATCTCATTTGTTAGTTTTCATTATGGTAAGCATCATTCTAATTTATGTTTTCAAGGGTTACTTTTTGAAATTTGAACAAATATACACAGATAGCAGGTACCCTTTTGTGTCAGACTCCTTTGTCCATCATGATGTTCACTTGGTCCTTGTTGCCATGTGTAGCACGGGCCATTCACTTTGATTGTTGCATGGTATCCCGTCATTTAGCTATATTGCGAAGTACATATCCACTCTACCATTAACAGAATATATGATTTTTTTCAATATTCTGGCTATTAGAAATAACTATCCTATAAACATCATTTGACATGACTTTAGCATATATATACATATCTCCATTTACCAAGGGTATCTATAACAAGTGGAATTGCTTTGTCAGAGAATGCATGCATTTTTATTTTTAGTTAATACTTTCAGCTTTTCAAAATAATTTCAGTCCTATATAATTTATTGTTTTTTTAATTCCATAATTTCTATTTTTGAAATCTATTTTGTTGAACACATTAATGAAAATTATTTTAAATCCATATCTGAAAATGCCAGAATGTGATTCATCTGTGGGTCTATTTTTATTGAATTTTTTATTTCTGATTATTTAGTCCTACATCTTGGCACACTGGTAATTTTTGATTGAGTGCTAGACATTGTCATGACATTACCTTCCTTCAAAGGGGGTATACTTTGTCTCTGGCAGTGGAGTAAATGATGTAATTAATATAAAATACTTAGGGAAGCTCTTGCAGCACCCTAGGCAGCAGTTCAGTATAGAGTGGTAACTTCTCTCTTCCATGTCTGCCCACTTCAACTTCATCTTTTATATGTCTGTGCATAAAAACACAAAACCAATATTTCTGAGGCATCACTCAAAACTCTCAGTGGCTTGTATTTTTATAGCATAAAATGAAAGTCACTGAGCTCAGCACACAGGCCTTCTCCGCCTGGTTCAGTCTCTGTGTCCTGGCTACTATTGTATGCCTCCGCCTAAACGTCATCTTTACAGACTTCTTTTCTGTTTCCCAAAGCTGCCTTATATTTATTCCATTTCTTCTTTTGCTTTTGAATCTTTACTTTCCCTACTACCGCACCTTCATTTTATCTCTGATCCTCCAAACTCTTCAAATGTAGCTCTAAACTATTGTCTCTTCCTCTCGTGGCCACAGTGTGAGTCCTAACTTCCCTAATTTCCTACATACTTACTTTATTCTGGCAAGTGACCATCTCCTATTTGTTCGCTTCTTCTGTGTTTGTCAAATATTTACCTTTTTGTTTCTCTCTGTCTGTTCTCTACAGCTGGGCAATACAGATTTGAGAACAAGCCTGAACCCTTTATTGAGCGTAGAGTAGTCTTTCAGAAATTGATTGCACTGACAGAAAATGTACAAGGGAGAACTAAATTATTTCAATGGTGTTTTAGACGTTAAGCATATTTATAAAATCTTTTTTTAGAAAATTTTTATTCACATGTAGCACTTGGAAAATATATACAATTGAGTTAATACCAATTCCCTAATTAATTTTGAGAAACATGAAACACTGGACAATTTAGAAGAGAAAAATACTGATTACTTATTCATTTACTATAGTATGTTTGTTATCAAATTATTTTTATGTTTTATTATGAAGCCTTTAATGAAATAATTCATCACATAGTCAACCTCAATAATTAGTTATAAACATTGACAATATAAAAAGACATTTCTATTTGTTCGGGAACATGTAAGCAATAAGAGACAAGAATAATGAACATGAAGTTTTTTTTTCCATTTTGATGATGTGATCTTTACAAAGTAATTTATTTTGTCATTGGTTGTTAGCATGCTGCAACCAGTTGTTTAAAGTTTTACTGCAGCTGTCTGTCAACATTACAGAAACTTGTTTTTGGCAAACTCGTTTTGAGTCTTATTTGTCAGTTGGTTTGTTTTCTATTTTTTAGGAGAATTGACCAAAATCTTTATCTCTCATGCGTTAAGAAACTATGCTTGCCAGTTAGCATATACATGTTTTACATATGCCAAAAATAAATGCATATGTAAATTAAATTAAGTTGCATCAGTGTGTAGACTGAACTACATGGATTCTGGTACTTTAGAAAATGTTGGAAATGAGGCAGTGGCTCTTAATCTTATGTAATAGTAAGGAAAGTTACTTTAAATGTGATTGAAAAACAAAAAAAATTTTGGTTGAAATATAAACGTTTTTAGGAACAGATTACAGTGTTACAGATGACATGCTATTATTATTTCTTCACATGTATTAACCTTTAGTTAATGTAAAAGAAAGTCTGAAATACCCCAACTGTATTTCTAGGATGTGTTAGACTAGAGGCCCAGAAGTGAGGGCCTCTGGGGCGCCGAGGCTGTGTCGTAATCATCTGGAATATTCCTTTTGCTCAACAAATGCTTGATGAAAGCCCTAAATTCAGCCTAAACTTTTGTCCTACGTCTAAGACTCATCATGAGTGAAGAAAGTTAATCAACTTCTCTGAGTCTCAGTTTATTCATTTGTGAAATAAGGATAACCCTTTCTGCCCTATGTATCCAAGGAACAGTGCTTGTAACTTTAAAGCCTTTAGTCACATGAAGTTTCTGTTAGTATCCAAGAAGGGCTTTCCTTTCCTTGTAGACACTAATTTGGCCAGTAAAAATTCTGGGTTAAATATTTATAGTTCAAGTAGACATTGTAATGTTCATGTTTAAAACACATTTCATAAATATTCATGACTGAAAAAACGAAATGAAACTACAATCACCACCACCCCCCTAACAACACTAAATGAATAACAAGTTAGAAAAATACACGGTAGTTTGGAAAAACGTATAAGCTAAAAGCAATTAGTAAGCATACATTAATTTTTTTCTATATATTGATTATCAGGTACTGTAGTAAAGGCCAGACAATGATACATAGACGAAAAAGACAACAACATAGCAATAAAAACGGCAGTAAAAGCAACCCTGGACTATTGAACTCGTTGGCAGACGTCAGCAGCAAACCTCTTTTCATAGACGAGGAAACTAGCCCCAAGGACTTCTAAGTAACAAGCAAAGTCGCATCATAAATTTGTTTCAGTGATGCCTAGCATTCAGGTTTCTGATTCTATAGACACTGCCAGTAATTGTCAAGCTGTGTCTGTGGAATTCCCAAAGGTCACTGGGGGCGCAGATCGTAAAAGGAAAGAGATGAGCAGAGCTCCTGCCCCTCAAGTCTTCCCTGAGACGTCTTTTGTTGGTTTCCTACTCAGGTTAGTGACTCACCCTCAGGAATAATTTTATTAGTATCTATTTCAATTATTTATTTATTCATAACTTAATAGTTGATTCTATAAAATAAAAACCATTATTAATAAATTGGAATTTACTGAGTAGTTCTTGTGTGCTAGGATTTGTTAAATAACACATATCGTATGGCTGTGGTTTAAATAAAAAAAGAGCCAAAAATTTTAAGTGATATTCAATATAAAATGTCAAAGACAAGAGCTTCATTTAATTTCTGAAGGTAAATATATTAGAGTCAGGCTAAACTTTGGACATAGCATCATCTCCTACATTGTTACTGTACAAAGCAATGCGGTATCCTGTTTATGGCATGTGTTTAATGAATCCGGGTGCCTGGCTTAGTGTCCGTGTTTGCTAAAGATTCTCTACTTTCCTGGGCTCAGTTACACCTGAGTGCTAGTAAGACAACAGAAGGCAACTCGCTGTTAGCAAGGTCACTTAGCGTCCTAGGGCCATTACACGGCAGCGTGCTGGCCACGGACTCCACCCCCTTGCCCTCAGACGAAGGCTTGCCTCCCAGCCTCTCGTCTGAGCGCTTTGTCTCTGAAGATCACCGTTTGATGCTCACACAGTGATCTTGCCCAACACACAGGAACACCTTCATAATATTACTCCTCCCCCTTCACTTTTAAGATCACAAGGTAAAATTCATTTTCACAGTGACTAAATTCCATAATTAAAATAAATAGCTAAATAAATAAGTTGGGGAGGTTATTTGCAACTTTGCAAGGTTTGAGGCATGTAAATTCCTGGCTGCACTAACATGTACCAGAATTTCCAGCCAGTCGTGTGGCCTGGGCAGATGCCAGCAGTAGATTTGAAGTCCCACATTCTTCCTTTACTTTGCTTGACGGTGACACTCCAGAAGAGAGGTTACAACTGGAGTCATGGTGTCAGACAGATACATGTTCAAAATTCTGATATTGCTAAAGAGTCTTTGACTTTGGGCAAATGACTTAATCTTGGTATGCTACATTTTTGCACTTCTAAAATGGTCAAGAATAATGGGATTATTGTGATAATTAAATGTGACAAAGTATATAAAATATTTAATATAGTGGATGGCATATTATAAATTTGGAATGATTATTAATTATTAATTTAAAACATTTCCTTCAAAGTCTCCTAAAACCCAGTTTTCATTCTCTATTATACGAGGTCCCACCATGAATAACAAATACAATATTTAGAAAATAACTGTAGGTCTCCACATTTAAGTGGAACCCAACAATTTCATCACATGATTCATTTTGTTTTGAAGACATTTAGAAAAATCAAACCTTAAAGAAAAATACGCTATATTTATCTTCTGCACAGTGTTATGTTAAATGCATGTTTCTGCTGAATGTTATTCTTGGGTACTTGGATTTAAATTTTCTCTAGCTCATTACCTTCCATAATAAAAGCTCTAGATTTTTGAATATTAAGGAAAAAAACTCCAAAAGGTTTATAAACTTTAATTTTCCAATTTCCTTTAATATGTATGGCATATTGATGAGGTAGGTAATTTGCTACAACATATCACATGTTGAACATAATGACACACACAAGAAGTTGGCTGAATTGTTACGAGTGGCGAAGTTAATGAGAGCTAGGTGCATCGCAAACTCCACAGAAGGCTTCGGACAGTTAAAGCAACTCAAATTAGTTTGCTACAATTAATAAGATTCCTCTGTGTCTCAAAGTAAGTAAAAGGTTGATTTGATTAGCATTTCCAAGCATTATCCAAGTTTGATACATTTATATAAACCGACATAATAAAACTGGAAAGAAAAAGGATTAAAATAGGCATTTTAAGATATAAAGCAAAGAGTTGCGACTATTCTAGTCTACATCATTCTTTTAAAGCAGCACAGTATATTTTGTCACTCTCATTCCAATTACAGAGAAGGTCGATATTTTATAAACGCAGGAGCAAGGCATATTTTGTTTAACATTTATATTTTCGATCAAAATCCTATACTTAATTTTCTCAAAGATATGTTTACATGCCTACCATCTATTTTAATGTCACAAAGTGACTGATTAATAAATAAATTTTGTCTATCATCAGCATCAAGGCTAGAAAAGAGAATGTACTTAATAGGTTTTTGATGAAAAAATAGAAGGAAAGAGGGAAGGAAGGAAGGAAGGAAGGAAGGAAGGAGGGAAAGGATGAAGAAATAAGGAAAAAAGCAATAAAAGGAGAGAACAAAGGGAGGAAGGAAGGGAGGAAGGGAGGAAAGAGAAAAAAAGGAAGGAAGATGGAAGGAAGAAAGGGAGGAAGAAAAAATTAAAAGACTTGAGACATATAATATAATTATAACATATGTAGCTTTTTCTACTTCATTGAAGTATAACTAATGAATAGAAACTATATATATTTAAAGTATACAACTTTATGTTTTGATATACAAACCCTAAGTTGTAAGTCAATGGTTTGACATACAATTTTTGACTTTACGATAGTATGGAAGTGATACACATTTAGTAGAAACTGTATTTCAAACTTTGAATTTTGATCTTTTATTTTTATTATTTTTATTTTTTATTATAAAATTTTTATTTTTATTATAAAATGGGCAGTATGTTAGATAATTTTACCCAGTTGTATGCTAAACTGAGTGTTCTGAGCACACTTAGGGTAGGCTGAGCTATGACACTCAGGAGGTTAGGCATAGTAAATGAATTTTCTACTCACACTGTTTTCGCTTACAGTGGGTTTCCTGGGACACACTCAGTTGTAAGTTGAGAGCACCTGTGTGCATACGTGTGAAATGATAGTGCAGTCAGCCTTTTTTAAAATTCCCTTTTGGTTTTCTCTTTAACACAATGTTTTTCTGATATATGTATAACTACCTTATTTTCTTTCGTTCACTGTTTTCACGGGATATGTTTTACCCTGCACTTTCAGACTGTTTGTATCCTTATTTTTAGCGCAATCTTTATCATTTCCATTCTTCTGCTACATTTGAGCTTAGTTTGTTCCTTTTATAGTTTTCTGAAGTGTAAAGTTAGGTTGTTTATTTGAGATTTTTCTTAGTTTTTATGCAAGCATTTGTTGCTATATAACCTTTTCTCTTCATACTGTCTGTGTTGCACCTCGTAAGTTTTGGTATGTTGTGTTTTCATTTTTGTTTGTTTCGTGATATTTTTAAAATTCCTTTTTGGTTTTCTCTTTAACGCAATGTTGTTCTGGTATATGTATGACCACCCTGTTTTCTTTTGTTTGCCATTTTTGTGGGATATGCTTTACCTTCCCTGCACTTTCAGCCTATTTGTATCCTCAGGTATGAAGTGAGTTTCTTACAGACGGCATATAATTGAATCTTTGCTTTTTATTCATTAAGCCACTCTGTCTTTTGATTAGTGAATTTAAAACATTTGTGTTTAAAGTAATAGAGAAAGACCTATTATTTTTGTTCCGTTAACTGTTTTCTGTTTATCTTATAGTCCTTTTGTGCCACTTTTTTTCTGTTGCTGTCTCCCTTTGTGTTTTATTGTTTGTTTGTTTGTTTGTTTTTTGTACTGTTAGGCTTTGATTCTTTTCTCTCTTTGTGTGTGTATCACTTACATAGGCATTTTCTTTGTGGTTACCATGGGGCTTCCATAACATTTCTTAGAGGCAGAACAGTTTATTCTAAGCAGCCGATAACTTCACTTGCATACAGACACTCTACACTTTTACCTCTCATCTCTCTATGCATATGTTACTGATGTCGCAATTTAAATGTATTTATATTTTGTATCTATTAACATAATTTTAGTTATAGTTATTTTTAAAGACCTTTGTATTTTAATGTTTATAATGTAACTATAAGTGATTTACCTGGCACTGTTAATACAGTATTTTGTAGTTTTCTATATATTTACCTTACATTTATGAGTTTTATACTTTCTTATACTATCATGTTGCTACTTAGTGTTCTCTCATTTCAACTGGAAGAACTCCATTTAGCATTTTCTGTCTAAGTGGTGATGAACTCCCTCAGCATTTCTTAACTGAGAAAGTCTTAATTTCCCCTCAATTTTCAAGGAAAGTTTTGCTAGGTAGAGAATTTTTGGCTGCCATTTTTTTTTTTTTTTTTCTTTTACAATGTATCATCCCACTCCCTTCTGGCTTGTAGATTTTTTCTAGAAAATGTACTGATAATAGTATGGCAGTTCCCCTTTACATAAGAAGTCACTCTTCTCTTCCTACTTTCAAAATTCTTTGAGTTTTGATATGTGATTATAACATATCTTGGTGTGGGTTTCTTTGCGTTCATTTTACTTGCTGGCTTTTTTGCTTTCTAGATTTGGATGTATATTTCCTTCCCCAGATTTGTAAAGTTTCCAGCCATTATTTCTCTGAATAAGCTTTGCTCCTTTCTCTTCTCCTGCTAGAATTGTCATAATATGTATATTGGTTTACTCGATTGTGTCCTATAAGTCCCTTCAGTTATATTCACTCTCTTTTATTCTTTTTATTAAATTTCTGTTCCTCCGATTGGATGATTTCCAATGACATGTCTTTGAGTTTTCTGACTCTTTCTTTTTATTGATCTAGTCTGCTGTTGTTCAATAATGGTGATGCAAACTCATGAATTGAATCTTTTCATACTTCCTGAAGGAGATGTTATTTAAATACTTCCATAAGCAGACTTAAGATAATTGCCATTTTCTGTTCTATACTTTTTACTTCTAGTATTTTTGCATGGCTCTAATTTGTATACTCAGTTGAGAGAAATCTGCTCATAAACTTTAAACCTATAAAAATAGCAAAGGAACAATTTAATTGATTTGATTAGTGGAAAAAATCTTTTATCTTCTTGCTTTGTATATTTTAAAATGTTTTTAAGATCAGAGAAGATTAATTATGGATGGTTTTACAATATGATTTTGAAGTTATTCATCCTCATGTAATTTATAGGTGGCAAAATGCCAAGTGGAGAATTGGCTTTTCATCCATTATTACAAGATATAATAAATTCCCCCCAAAGGGTTTTTCATTGAAATATTCAAAATCTGAATTAAATTTAAAAACCAACTGTAAATATATTTTAATTTTTTATTATCATGAATGCTCAAATAAATAAGTCCTCAAATAAATTTTATAAAAAGTAGAATATCAGGTAACCTATCTCTATTATTACACTTTGCAATATTTTTTTAAATTCATAAACATTTGTTAGGTCAAAAGAACTATAATTATTTTACTAAAGTTTGAATACAGTAGTCTCCCATTGTTGTGAGATCCAGGGTGGATGCCTAAAATCCCAGATAGTATTAAATCCAATTGTCATCAATTGGAACATATTTCTCTTTACGGCCTACAAATTTAATGTCTTTTTCATCTTAAGCACTTATCATACACTATGGCTACAACTTTTGTAATTCGAGTTGCACCATCAAAACTGGCACTAATTTCTTTTTTCTTCTTCACAATTCCATGAACAGCAGATTCATTCTTACCTGAGATCTTAGCAAACTCAGTATGATTTTTCCCTTACTAAGTTAAGAACTTTCACCTTTTCACTTAAAGGAAGCACTTTACGGCTTCTCTTTGGCATATCCGAATTGCCAGCCATGACAGCCAATCTGATAATTGAGACGGTTTTTCTACATGGTTTTCATCATTTTAAGAAAGATCTCTTGCATTCCTCTTTTTCTGACATATATGTACGTCTATCTCATACGTAATCGTGAATAGTGCATTTTTCAAATACTTTTCTTCACTTTTGTGCATGATTGTGCGATGCTTCTTCTCTAGTCTGCTAATATGGTCGTGGTAGGCAGAATGATGGCCCCTAAAGATGCTCATGTCTTAATATCCGGAACCTTTGAGGTTAGGTTACACGATAAGGGGAATTAAGGTTGCTAAGGGAATCAAAGTTGCTAATCAGGTCACCTTAAATTAGGGAAACTATTCTGATTAGGCAGGTGGGCTGAGTATAAGGAGAAGGGCCCTTAGGCTGAAGAGGGACCCAGCTGAGGAGAGTCAGCGGGAGATGTGAAAGGAAGGTCAATTCTGTGAGAAAAGGCTCAACCTGCCATCGTCAGCTTTGAAGATGTCAGAAGGAGCCATGAACAAAGAACTGTGAGTGACTCTAGAAGCTGGAGAGGGCAAAGGAGTGAATTCTCCTCTAGCCCATCCAGAAAGGAATGCAACCTTCCTGACATCTCGATTTTAGCTCAGTGAGACTCATGTCAGTCTTCTAACCTACAGAACTCTAGGACCATAAATCCGTGTTGCTTTAAGCCACTAAGTTTGTGGTATTTTTTTATGATAGCAATTTTAAACTAATACAATTGTGAGTTCCATGATTTGATTTTCATTTGTTGAACCAGACTTGTATTCTGAGGATGATGTGTTGTATTATTTTTATATATGGAAGGATTCAACCATTTACTAGGTTTTTGCCTATGTCCATAATGGATATTAGTCTGTAATTTTGTTTTCTTGTAGAGTTTTCATATCTGAATAATTCTGGCCTCATAAAAATGTTGTAAATGATTCTTTCATCTTTTACTTTGCAGAAAAGAATTCATATCATTCTTAATTAAATGTTTGATATAAGCCATATTGGCTTAGGCCTGGAGTTTTATTTGTGGAACGTCGTTTTAACTAAACTTTCAATTTCTTTAATGTATAGGAATATTTAGGTTATTTATTTCCTCTTAGAGGAATTTGGGTGGTTTGTGTCTTTCAAAGCATTGGTCCATTTTACCTGAATTGTTTAATTTTGGGTGTATAACTGTTCATAGCATTCTGCAATTATTCTAACATCTACTGTATCTGTAGCCTTATCTCCTGTTTACTCCTCATACTTGCAATTTGTGTTTTCTCTGTTTTATTTTCTTGGTCATTCTTGCTTGAAGTTTATAATTTTTTTAGTTTTTTCAAAGAACCAGCTTTTGATATGAATTTTTACATTTTTTATTGTTTTTAATTTCATTAGTTTAAAATCTTTTCATTATTTTCTTTCTTCTGCTTTCTTTAGGTTCAATTTATTATTTTCTTTCTAGCTTACTGTAAAGTAAAAGCATAGGCTTTTATTTTGAAGCCTCTTTTTCATAATATAAGCCTTTTAGTCCTATACATTTTCCTCCAAGCACTTCTTTAGATGAATCCCATAAATTTCGATATGGTGCATTTTCATATTCATTCAGGTCAAATATTTCCTGATTTACCTTGAGACTTCCTCATCTCTTCCTCTGCACAAGTATATAGTTTATATTCCAAATATTTGGGATTTTTCCAAATATCTTTCTGTTATTGATTTCCAGCTTAGTTCTAGTGTCATAGAACATATTTTGTATCATTTCAATTCTTTAAAATTTATCAAGGCTTGCTTTATAGCTGGAACTTAGTCTATTTTTGTGAATGTTTGATGTGCCCTTGAAAAGAATGTGTATTCTATTGTTGTATGGTGGAGAGTTAATAAATGCCAATTATGTCAATTTGGTTGAAACTTGATCAAGTCTTCTATATCTTTGCTAATTTCATGTGCATCTTAAAGAGAGAATAAATAATATTAGAGCTCTAGAGGATCAGAATTTAGTAATAATAGACTTAACTAGTTAATTTTTTTTTTTATTATCAGACAGTTCTGTAGATCAAAAATGTGGGCATGATGTGACTGGATCGCTAAATCTTTATAGGATCCAAAATGTTTGTGCACATAAAAGTCATCTCAAAATAAATAAATATAAAATCAACAACATTGACAGAGGAAATTTTGACAGATCTTCAATAATAGCATAATGTGAAATACACTTTTCATTGTTATGTTGTCAGGCAGACAAAATATTTGCCTAGCTTTAGAAGATGTGAACAGCATAATTAATAATTTTTAATAAGTATGGTAGGCAGAATTATAATGTCCCCCAAGATTCCTGCCTACTAGTTTACATATCCTGATAAGCCCTGGGACTTTAAATATGCTAAAATTCTGCTCTGGTGATTTCGTTATGTTGTGTAGGGTACAACTGTCTTTAAGAAAGGGAAGCAAGCCCAGGATAATCTTGTGAGCCTGTAAGTCAAGGTATAGGGTCAGAGACAGAAGTCAGAGATTTGAAGTGAGAGAAATTCAACACAATAGAAATTCTCCGTTGCTGGTGTTAAATATGGAGGGAGCCAGGGATTTCAGATCTTCAGTTATAAGAAATTAAGGTTGGCCAACCACCTGAGTAAGCTTGGAAATGTGTTGTTACTCAGAACCTCCAGAAAGGAACATGGCCCAGCCAGAGTCATGCTGTAAGTCTGGTGAGACCTGATCACAGAATGCAATCACACCACACTCAGGCTTCTGACCCACGTTAAGTCAGTAAGTGTGTGGCAATGAGTTATTTAGCAATTGAAAACCTGTAGAAATTGACAGGAATATATTTGCCAAAAATCATACAAGGCCTTTACAAAGAAAAATCATAAAAATCAATGTATAAGAATTTTCACCAAAATAATACAAAGATCCAATGATATTCCCATAAAAATATGAACATATTATTCTTGGACTTGAAAGTTACATTTTAGGGTTTATATTGAAGGTCAAGATACGACAACTAGCCAAGTCGATTTTAGAGTACAAAGAGAGCTCACTTCCATTCCACTGGTGAGAGTATAAATTGTTAAAACACTTCTAGCAATTCCAAACCTAGGAATGTAGCATAACAAAAAATTCTGTGGGCAAATACTCCCCTACATATGCCAATTCATAGAGAAGGCATTTCTTACAGATTTTAAGACACTTGCATGCATTCATACATGCATACATAAAACACCCTTTCCTAGTGGATCATTAAAGGCATTATATAGTGTTCCCATAAAAAGAGATGTCACTAGGCATTATTGCTCTGGAATAATATCTGCAGCATATTTTATGTGAAATAAGGGAATGAAAAAGTTAGGACCATAGAACACAAAAGCTAATCCATTTTTTCCAATGAGATGAGAAAAAATTATCTATTGATATTCCTGTTGGAGAAGAGCTTCATGGATGTTAGAGAGAACGATTTAGTGGCATCATGGGCGTAATCAGGTATCAAATGCTTGTCCCCTAAATGGAGCAGATATTATTAAATCACAGGCACTTTGTTCATCAAGATGAACACATAAATGATGGGGCATCGGCTAAGGAAGAACCAAATTGTTTTGCATAACAAGATGGCAGGTTCTCTAGGAAGGAATATCTAAGAAGAAGGAGCTGGATGTTGATGAAGAAAGGGAAGAGAAAAAAGTGTAAGGAGCTGTGTGGTTGAGGCTGATAATGCACTTGAGGGAGAAAATAAATCGTAAAGGAGATTCTTACATGTTTTTTACTGTGGGATGTTCGTTGTAAACAACCTCTTTCACGTCCCCAGTGAAGGCTGCAGTAAGTCCTGCATAGCACACCACGAATACTTTTGTTGCGAGGAGTTTGTGTTGGAAGAGCATGAAATGAGAGAATGTGCTGAATTATGTATCCAGGACAAGGCAGAGGCTGCCTGCAGGGACTCTGCAGCCAGAGGAAAGGAGACAATTGATGTGTTGATTACCTATGTGAGAAAACAGACGGAAATAAGTAGCAGAGCTCTCTGCGAACCACACAGAAATGTTAAGGGTGGCTGGGTTTGCAAATACCTTCAGCTTCTTTTCACATCTATATGTAATCTGATTTTTAACCACAACAAGGCTGATGGGGAGCGCTGGAGTGAAGGAAAACGTTAAGAGTCAAGCAGTATCCACGCTCAAGTGGCAACGATTAGAGTCTAAGGCAGTAAAAACCGTCCACCAAATTAGCAGAGGTTTTTTTTAATGCAAATATTTTCTAGCCATAACTATATGTCTGTTAGTAAAAAGTATGGGCTCCTGAGAACCCAGAGATAAGCTACAGCAGGAAGCTACTGCCACCTGTAGGGGTCAAAGATCAAAGAGGTGATATTATGTCACCTGGAGCCAAAGAAGAGGTGCTTATTGGTGAGAGCTGTCGTTGAGGAAGAGCACTGGGATTGCCAGAGATGTAGGGCCAAGTAAGGCAGTCAGGAGAAAGAAGGAAATATGTCAGACTCTCCTCCAACCCGGCACTTTGCAGGAGTCTGCCATGGGCTGACCCTAACCAGTGGCCACTCAGCGGAGCCTGAGTGACGCGGTTCAAATCCGCAGCCTTTCCGCACCAAGGTAATTAGGAGAGGAAAATTAATTTAGAGCAAATGTAATCAGCACAACCACTCTGAACAGTTTTCTAGCCAGCCAGTGCTACAGTCTCACCTGTGAGTGGGTAGTTATTTGCTGGTTGTGGCTAGTGCACAGGACGAGAACTGGTTTGCACAACTGAGAGATTTTATGCTCTCCTGCCAGTAGCTAGGATCTGTCAGAATTTCTCAAAATTGTATTTTTTTAAAGAAGTTCTTCTGATTTTACCCATTATAAAATTATCTATGTATTTGTATAACTACAAACTGCCACTCATGGATTTTACAAATTGCCTGTGAGAACAAACCTGCACCTCCCACAGTGGAGGGGGGTCCCTACAATTGGATCCTTGGCGAAGCTGCTACCATAAGCTGTTTAACTGCCAAACAACATACAGAAAAAAATATGGCAAACACAGCAAGAGAAATAGAAATACAAGGCAAATACAAATATTCTTCTTGCACCTTGTAGTGAATATTATTTGTGAAATATTTGAGAGACACATTATGGTTAGATTGGCTCAGTTTGGGAAGCTCTTTTTAAGATTAAATATCTAAATTTTTTTTAAAAAAACTACAGATATCATTTAAAGAAAAATTTTATTTAGCAATTGCCATTAATTTACAATTGTATTGTTGGTGAAACTCGAAGAGCCACTGCACAATTTGGTCCACTCCCTCTTTCCCGCTGTCACAGCTGGCAGAAATTCTCCAGAGACTGGCTACTCTGTCCGCTTAGGACCTTGTGAGCGTCACATGGAACAGGCCCCCTGTGAATCAAAGCAGATGTGTTATTTTGAGCCACTGTGATTGGAGTTTGCTTTAATGCAGTATAACTCAGCCTGTGCTGTCCAATACAGCAAGTGTTCAAAACAAAAGCAATTTATAATTGCAAAGCCTGGACTTAGGTAAGGACGCAGTTGGCAATAATACTGTACCTGGAGCCAAGCTCTTTATGACAGTGGCTTCATGGTTTGACAAAATTACCTCCACCTCCAATTCCTCCCTTTTCTGCATAACATTTTGCAGAATGAAAAGCTGAGGAATGAAAGAGTTATGGAAGTTATTTGTGTCTGCAGAGCTCTTTTGGTACATGGTGTGCCAGGAGTATGGTAGGTTCTACACTGATTTCTCTGAGCTGCTGCCTGGCTCCATGGTGGACACCTCCCACATTTCACCCATCCTCTCCCCGCAAGGAGAGATGCCAGGGCTGCCCCTGGTTCTCTACCATCACACACAGTAGTGTGATGAACAACCTTGGAAAAGTCCATTTTGAATCCATTTGAGAATTTAGTTTAATATATAACCATGAGCAGCACTGCTTAATAACAGTTTATGCTTATTTATAATTTGACCAAGTATTGCAAACTAATCTTCAGAATGGCTCCACCAATTTTTCTTCCTTAGCAGACAATTATCCTTATATCCCCTTTGGTGACAAACATTGCATTATCCAGCTCCTGAATTATGGCCTGTCCAATTCTACTTCCAATTAAGAAGGAGAAAACCACAAACGAACATCACTACCATGCAAACAATAAAGAAAAAGCCATATCATCTACAAAATCGTAGCATTCTTTGAATCCTTCAAAGCACTGAGGTTGTAAGACAACCGAAGGCACTGAATTACAAAGAGTGTCAAGGCCTTCTGAGGAAAAGCTGGACATACGGTCTCTCACTTTTGCAAGAGTAAGGGAAAATGTGTGAAGTGTGCCACCATAGAAATGAATAAGAAGAAATTAGCTGAAATTTCAACACGTGCCTAAAGGTCTAATACGGACTAACATGCCAGTTTAGAATAATTGGAAGCCCAATAAACAATAAACAACAAACAAAGTGAGGATGAATTCGTACTTGGACACTCAAGCTCTTCTCCACAAAGGTCTACCAGATGCTCACAAAGAAGGTCAGGAGCAGGGAGAGAGAGAGAGAGCCTCCCTTGGCTATCTAAGGAATGGTCAGGCCTCCAGCAGTGGACCAGAGAGGCAGGAGGTGGTCAGACCTCCCGCTGTCAGTGGATTAGCTATGCAGGAGGTGATTGGTCACAACTGGGGAAAAGTCACAAAACAAACTGTTTCTTTGGACCTTGTACTCAAACAAAACAAGTATGCTTAAGCTCCTGAGGAAGGGATGGCAAATCTTCTTACCCCAAGACCACTGGGAGATCAGTGGAGCAAACTCATTTTTCTCTGTCTGAATCGGGGGCAGGAAACTCTCTTCTCTCCCTCAGCATCCAGAAAAAGGTCCACTGCTTCTGGGGAAAAGACTGAAGTAATAGACAGCCGAGCTGCCCCCAGGGGTGGTGCTTTCCAGGGGAAAGCCCTGGACCCAGATCCTGCACTGAGAAGGACACAGGGCACCGTTGATCACACCATGTGGCGATCAGAGCAGCAATATGATAGAGGCTCCGCTCCTGAGGCCCAGGTGCAGAGGCCTTGCCGAGGACTGCAAATGTACCAGGGATTCCTGCTGTCCCCACCAAGGGGCCAACACAACAAACATCTACTGCAGGGGAAGGACAGGAGCATAAAAAGAGCTCCCACCATGGAGCAGGGATACAGGAATACTGAACTCTGCAGTGGGAGCAGAAGCAGAGAAAAGCTCTCTGACACCCTAGCAGTGCTAGAGAAATATGAAGCCTGTGAAAAACTGAAAATAACATTAGCAATAAAAAAGCTCAAACCCAGTGAGATTGATCCAATCTCACACATTAGCTAACAGAAGAGGAGTGCCTATTTTTAGGTGTAAAGCTACTTAAGTTTTTACTTTTCTGTATATGGTGTTTGGCACTCAATCAAAAATTACAAGACACGAGGTGAATCAAGAAAAGAAATGTCTCCTTGCTAAGGGGTAACACTATCAACAGACTCAGATTCTGAGCTGACCTGGATGGTCAAACTATGAGGCAAAGGTTATAAACTAACAATTGTTGGTATATTAAAGGAACTAGTGGAAGAGATACATCACAAGCACAAACAGATGGGAAATTGTAGAATAGAGATGGAAACTATAGAAAAATGCTGGAAAACACAAATACGGTGGTTGAGACACATAGGAAATATTCCTTTGATGGGCTGTCAGCGGATTGGGCACAGCTGGAGAAAAGGAATTAGCGTGAGTCTAGTGCCTTATGATTATCCAAAGCGAAGCCAGGAAAAATAAGTGAAGTAAAAACAAAATAGAGAATCCAAGAGCTGTGGGAAAATATCTATGCCAGTTATTAATTTACAGTCTCTCAGTTCCAAATCTACACTTCAGTCCCTGCCCTGGGAGGATGGAGCTGGACCCCGTAAATATTTATCCCTGCGAGCTAGCGCACTGTTAAGCCTTGTCAGCAGATGGTGATAACAGGGCCTCCTCCTCCCAGACCTGGTGTTGCTCTCATGGGGCTCCTACAGCTCGTGTGCTTCTCTCGGGCTTTGCTCCCGAAGCCCAGAGCTTTTCCAGTGCCTGGAATGTACAGCACGCGGTGGCCAGTGGGTCCCTCCAGCATCCTTCAGGTTGCTTTGCAGGAAGTTCCAAGGCACTACCTCTCCCTATGAATGGCTTCTCTAGGAACCCAAGATAAAGATAATAAAAATAAAAATATGGTTTCTTTTCTTTTCTTTTTTTTTATTTCAGGGTATTATGAGGGTACAAACATTATGGTTACATTTTATGTCTTTGCCTCACCCAAGCGAGGGTTAGAGGCATGCCCTTCCCCTCTACAATGCTCACTGTGTCCTTTAGTTGCGGGTTTACCGCCCCCAACCTCCTAATCCCTGGAGAGTATTGCTGCCATGTGAGCACCCTAGTGGTTCACCAGTTAGTACAATTTGATGGCGAGTACAAGTGGAGCCCATTCTTCCGATCTTGTGATACTTCACTTCGGATAATGGGCTTAAGTTCAAAACAGGAAAAGGGGGTGCTAGATCACTGTCATTTCTTATGATTGAGTAATATTCCATTGTGTACGTATACTAAATTTTAATAATCCACTCATGAATTGATGGGCACTTGGGTTGTTTCCAAATCCTTGCAATAGTGAATTGTGCTGCCATAAACATTTGGGTGCAGATGTCTCTATTATAGCATATCTTTTGCTCTTTTGGGTAGATGCCTAATAGTGCTATTGCTGGATTGAATGGTATTTCTATTTTTAGCTCTCTGAGGTATCTCCAAATTCTTTTCCACAGAGGTTGCACTAATTTGCAGTCCCACCAGCAGTGTAAGAGTGTTCCTGTCTCTCCACATCCTCGCCAGCATTTGTTGTTTTGGGAAAGTATGTTTTATATGTTAGGAAAATTAAATAAAAAAGGGGAAAACACCCTAAAATTGCAAACAAGTTCATAATCATGCAAAGAAAAAAAATGGTGTATCAAATGTTGACACAGTACTCAGATTGTGTATCCTAGGGATAGAGTCTAAGGAAAAGAAGAAAAAATATGTAACTTCATGCAATAAGCTTCCTGTTAGTAGTAATAATGCTTTTGAAATTTCAAAATTATTTTATATATCTTATAGCATAATGTAAGTAAGTAAATATATTACTGATTGTGGGAACCATGATATTTAGTGTAAAGGAAAATGGAGAGAGATACATGGGCAGGAAACTCTCCACTGTTGCATTTGAGTTGGACAGAGCAGTATCAGTTTGTGAGGCTTTTGTTTGTTTGTTTCATATATTTAACTACTGCTATAAGCACTGACCCCTCTGAAGCAGCAAACGTTATTGCCTGGATCTTAGATTCTAAATACCGTTGACCACAAAAAGGAATCAGGGCTTGGAGAAATGGCTGGCTCAGGCGCTGCGGCGGGGAATGTGAGAACCACTTTGGGCCACCCTTGCATGTCAGTGTGCTGGGCAGTCTTAAATATTAAGGGGGTCATGCCAAAAAGATATGAAAACCATTTTCAAAAAGCTCCCATGAGCAAATTAGTGGGACAACTTAAACATCAAAAATATTAAGTGTAACTTTTTATTTAAAAACAAATAAAAATCCTGGAATTCCAAAATAATAAACAAAACTAATAAAAAGCGAACAAATGATCCTTTTTTCTTTATACTAAGATGATGACTAAAACATGTAAAAGGCATGTTAGAAGTAATTGATTTAGGCAAAAACCGTCATCCAAAACCTGTGCAAGACTTTTGGGAAAGGATATTTTCATTGTGTCAAAGTACTTATCTACAGGTTACTTAGTAACTGCAAGGAAAAGATGTACTTTTCTAATGGGGAGATGATGATAAAACTGAGTGTTTTTAGTGGGGTAATCTACACTTACACCTCTGGATACGACACAACAGGAAGGGCCCAATATCACCCCCGAAGGATCCTTATCCAAAATTTTCAGTTTGCTTCTAATCAAACTTCTATACCAAGGATTGACAAACTTTTTCTGTAAATAGTCAGAGAATAAATATTTTGGGTTTTGGGGACCACATTGATCACAACTATTCAAACCTGTCATAACATCAAAGCAGATAGTATGTAAATAACTGGTATGCACATGGTTTGGTTGTGATGCAATAAAACTGTATTCACAAAAACAGGCTGTGGACCAGATCCAGCCCATGGCCAGTGGTGTGCTGACCCTTGTCCTAGACTTCAGTTCCACTTTGAAGAGAGTAGAGGAGATTGAAGAGCAAGTTGAATGACACTGCAAGGAACCAATCACAGAAATTTAGAGAATGGGACATTCTACAATGTCACTGACAACACAAATAATACAATGCGATTAAAATTAAACAAGCAAACACATGAGGGAGACCTGTCCGATATTGAAAGAGATTAAAGGGCATAGCAACTGAATCCAATGCATGAATCTCAATTGGATTTCCGATTAAAAAACAGAGGAAGGAGAAGGAGGAAGAGAAAGAGGAAGAGGAGGAGGAGAAAGAAAAAGCCCCTGAGAGGTAGAAATAGTGCAGGGCCATGATGACTGCTACTTATGTTAAATGGTTCAGGGGGAAAATATACATGAGAGAATATGCATATTTGACTAAATAGACACCATTTTTGATGTATGTTTAGCCTATAGATGTGAAGTGTTCATTTTCTTTCTACTTTTCTATATGTTTAAAAAATGAAAAAATGAAATCTTGGGAAAAACATATGCAAGCTAAAAAATAAAACAAAACAAAACTCTTTCTTCTGTTATTGTGGTCTTCTTTATCTTTTTTTCCAGAAAGCCCGGCATATCCTCAAGCAAATATGATCCTGGCTGATCTCTCTGGTGTGTTGGTTTTCTAAGGCTTTACACAAGTACTATGATCCCAGGCCCGTCAGTAGACAGTTTTTTTCCTAATAAAATATATTCAGAAGCTTACAAAAGCCAAAGAGATGAAAATCCATATCCCTTTACATGGCACATTATAAGTGAAATGTGTGAATGTTTTTTTTAGGAGGGGGAGAAAAAGGGATTCGATATCTCAGAAGCCAGCCGGAAGTGTCAGGCATGGTGCACAAAGCCCGCGAGGAATTAAGCACTTGCTTTTCCTAATCACCAAAATATGCTCGGAAGTCTCTGAGCCTCAGCCTGAATACCCTGCTGTGTGAAAGCTCTCTGATTCCCTCGTGACCCATTAAAGAAAGGGGCAGTGTCCTGGCTCCTCTAATTTTGCACGGAGAAGCAGAAGGATGGGTTTTTATTGCATTTTATTTTTTTAATTTTTTGTTCGTCAATACTAATCCAGCATGGAATTCTAGAGATAG
>RJWJ010015102.1:0-36942 GCA_004363605.1 Indri indri | reverse complement strand
ACATGGGCTGTTTAAATCCCTGACCCTTTAAATTATCAACTTGTAAGTGCACTGTTTTCTTGAGGCATGTCTTTAACTGTTTTAGAAACAAAATTAAACAAAAATGCCTGCCAGTTATATGTTAGAGTAGTCCTGTTAAGAAAGAATGCTATTGCTTTGTTTACTAGTGAGAGCATGGGAACTTGTATGGACTAGGAGGTGGGGGCTGGCAAGATGCAAGGTCTGAGCTATTCAAAAGGGTCTTATAAAGAAGTGGCCATAAAAAACCTTTCATTGTACAAAGAATTCTATAATGTAAAATTGACATACACTGACTTGTTCTGTTTAGAAATCAGTTAACAACGTCATAGAATAAACAACAGGGCTCAGCTACACCCCGGGCCCAGGCAAATGTTCTTTGTTTCTAGGCATCAGCCATATGGTATCATGGCCTTTCTCAATGACTAGCTTTTGTTTTTTGCTTTTTAAAAAAAAAAATCTTGTGTAAGCCATTTAATCTTTTGGAATGTCCAATTCTTCATCTCGAAAATGGAAATAATAATACCTAGTTACAATATTGTTATGTGGTACGGATTGCATGCTGAGCATTTACACGGTGTCAAGGTATCATGTGTTCAAGCACAGATTTGGGGTCAGAGAGCCTGTGCTTGAATCCCGTCTTTTCTGCTTGTGACAAAAATGGTCAGCTTATGACATTGGGCAACTTACATAACCTCTATGAGTCTCACCTTCCTTATCTGTAAGATGGAGATAATAGTAATGTCTCCTTCATAGGGTTGTAAAGTGAGATATTTGTCAAATTCATAGTATGGAGTTTGGTATATAGTAAGTACTCACTAAATGCTTGCTTCTATTATTGGAATCAAGTACAAGTGCTCTTGAGAAAGGATTGTCACAAAAACATAAAGCAGGCATAGCCAATTAGAGGAGGGGCTGGGGACAGATATTGCTTCTTGTCCCTCAGTGTCTGAAGGACACTAAGCAGGTATCAGACATCACGAAATTCTAGACTTCAGAGCAAGAATTTTGGCCATCCACTGGAAATGCAGAAATACCCAAATCCTCAAACCCAAGTGTATATTAGAAATGATGTATTGAACACACATTTAGATCCCACTGGAAGATTACTTAGGCACAGGCTTCTCT
The DNA here is from genome assembly GCA_004363605.1 of Indri indri. Classification (NCBI taxonomy): domain Eukaryota; kingdom Metazoa; phylum Chordata; class Mammalia; order Primates; family Indriidae; genus Indri; species Indri indri. Next base: position 35,796 of record RJWJ010015102.1, on the reverse strand, counting down.
GCCCAGAGGGGAAGTCCTTCCATTATGAAATCACTGCCTGGTGAAACAAGAACCAAATGTAAATCAGCTACAAGGCAAACGTAGCTGATCCTGCCAAGACAGCAATGGAATGGAAATCTACTAACATCTCATTTACAAATACGGACCCAAGAGATGAGAGACTTCTCTGCAAACCATGTCCTCAAAAAACTATCTTGACTTAAGGAACCATAATAAAATAAAAGGAGTCAGCCTCTGTAATTTACCTAGGAAGACTAATGGCAAGGACCACATCTTCAGTAGCTAATAAAGTCAGAGAAGGAATGGAATGAATAATACACACATTCAATGCTGACACTGAAGGTCTGATGGCTTCGGCAAAGAGAGGCATGCTGGTAACCATGTTTGTAAAGAAACAACAGTGAAGTTTGATATTAAACAGATCCTCTGGTCTCTCCAAGATGGCAAATATTTATTTGCATTTTTTATCTAGGTAGATTTTTAAAATAAGGAGTGGATATTAATGCAGATGTTCAAATATCAAAGATCAACTGAAATTAGTGTTGGTTACATTGACAGTTCCATTATTTATGGGAAGACTTAAGAGTGTTTGAAAATTTATTTTAACGTGAAACTGGTATTAGCATGTTGAATCTCCTTAAGGTAGAATTTTAAGTCTTTTTATCCATAGCTCTCTATCCAGTTTTAGAGGAAGGCCAGAATAGAGCCACCTTTTATATACACACAATTGCCCTGAAACAGTAACTCCAGTGGCTTGTAAGAACCAACTCACTCTAAAAGAAGGAAACTGTATAATTTTAAAAGTCGTATCAATTTGAAGAAAATTGGCTCTGCCATAAAAGTTGATGTTTTTATTTGATACTCAAATGAGATTTTTGCAGTGAAAGTTATTATTGAAGTGATATACGATGGCAACAAAAACACCATTGTATCGCATGACTGAGCAACGAATTGATTTGCCAGCAGTTGATAACTTGGTAATGGTATTACCTTTCTTAGATGTGTCTTTCTAAAAGTCACCATGAGTTAGAATGCTGACTCATGGACTGGTTATGTTAGCTGATGGTCATTACCTGAAAAGAAAAATAAAACACCTTAAAAATACTTAAAGCCATTCCAAATCCCATGTCTTCAACAGAGGCATTCACTTCATCTGGAAAGCCCTCCCCTCCTTTCTGCCTTGTGCATTGCTGCGGTAAAGGCCTACCTCCTCAGAGAAACCTTCTATTGCCTTCTGTGGCTCACTCTGGCTACACAGGTGTTTACCTTTTGTTCCCAAATGGGAGTGTTATCCAACAGCAAGTGTTGTCCATCTAGCAATGAGCCACAGAGCTCTGTTCCTTTTCCCAATGGTGTCAGTGACTTGTATGAATCTATGGAAGACATGTCCACAAAACAAGAAGCTGAAATGAAGAGCTAATGTATTGACTAAAATCAAAGATTGATGAAGATGCTGGCAGGCCAACATAATGGTGATTCTAATGATGACATTGAACAGGGATAAATCTGATTATGCCATATGAAAAACATTAATATATAATAGGAACGACACAAGTAAACACATCTTGGGGGTTTTAGTTAAGCACAAGTTTTCTATCATGTATACCTGTGTAGATCAACAATCAAAGAATGCATACCTGGACTCTAGTACTAGAGGTGTCACATCTGACCTGAGGGCGACAAAAGTTCTCCTCCTTCCCCACTGCTGAAATCACACCCTGAGTGCAGGGTTTAATTCTGAGCACCACATTTTATAAGTGATATTAAAATCTAGAAGTTGTGCAGAGAAGTGCCAAGATGTTGACAAAGAAACTGAAAAATGTTGAAATAACAGCAGATGTTTAGCCAGCCAAAGAGAAGAAATGCAGAAGAAACAGAGGAACAATTAGTCTCCATCCAATGTCAGAAGACCTACTCTCTGTCTGGATGATCTCAAGGGGAAAAATCATGGGAGATTTGCCTGAGCTAGACTAAGGATGACAATTTTAACAAAAAGACCTTCCAAGAGGAATAGTGCTCAGAGATTCTCTGAGTTACTTTAAATCTAGACCAGATTCTCATGTTTATATGACAGGTGTTTATTGAAATCCTATTATGTTCCAGGCACAGGGTGCTGTGGACACAATGGTGAGAGGTAACACACATCATTTTTGCCCAGGTTGAATTTACAGTGCAGTGGGGGTAAATAAAAATTAATAAAAATAAATGTGTAATTAAAATCGTGAGCACAGTTTTAAAGGAAAGACACACAGGGCATTGAGGACACGTAATGGGAACTTCATCTAGTTGGGATCAGGAAAGGCTCCCTGCAGAAGTGACATTTTGCTGATATCAGTAGGTGTTCACCAGGTCAGAGATGCAAGAGTGGGTGGGTGAGGGAGAGGAGGGGAAACCTGGGCTGCTGTCTACTGTATTTCCCACAGTCACTGTTAATTTACACAGGACATACTTGATTTCTTAGATTTTAGCTATTGTTTCTAACTCAGGTCTACATTATTATCATGGAATTTCAATGGTCTCTAACTATCAAGCTATATCATTAATATTAAATGTGAAAAATAAGGTCCTACATCTTTGCCAAATGGTTGACACTACGAATATTTGTCCCATCCAGAGAAGACTCAAACACTCCGCATCCACTGGAAGGTACTTTATCCGTGGACTCACTGGACAGCCACAAGAGAACCATATCAAAGGCCTAAGGGTCCTACCAGATATGCCCAGAACATTAGCAGGAGGGTCATTTCACTGCAGCTTGGGAGAGAACTTGTAATAGGTTGGATGTTTACAAGTTCAAGAAGGGAAGAAAGAAGAAAATATTTGAAGAAATATGTCCCAAACTCTTATGAGTTATTACTGTGGTTAATAGCGCCGTCTCTGGTATCAAACTGCCAGGGCTGAAGTCTGGCTTTGCCACTCAGAGCCTGTGTGGTCTTGAGCAGTTACTTAACCTGTTTTTGTCTCAATTTTCTCATCTACGAGAAGATGATAGTACCTAACCTCATAAGGTAGATGTGAAACACTTACTGGCACATAGTAAACTCCCAGCAAATGCTAGTTAGCTATTTCTATTATTATTACTACTACTACTACTATTACTTTCTCTAGATGGAAGATTAAAACAACTACAAATTCTTCTTCTTAAATTATATATTTCGGTATTTTTGTTTCCAACAGTCATAGATTTTATAACCATGATAACCCAAAATTTTAAAAATAAAACCTTTTTCTTTATGGTGATAGTTTCATGGGCGTGAACTTATCTTCAAACTCATTAAAATGTATATGTTAAATATGTACACCTTTTGCATGTCAGTCATACTTCAATTAAAAAAACAAAAGTTTTTCAAGTTACATTTTTGTCAAATGCTCTGCAATCCCTATGGTATCCAGCAGGGGGGACTCTCCAACTGTCTACCATTCACTATAATCCATTTTATGGCTATGGCTAGGATGAATGACTGCACTGTCTGAGATAATTTAGTGAATCATAGTTGGTATTCGTAGATAGAATTTGCCCTTGATAAACATGAGAATTCCCTCTTTTCAATCTTATTAAAGTGGAAAACCTTTGCGAAAACCATTGTCATCGTCATCATTAAACCTTACATCATGGCTTACAATATGCGGACACTATCCTGAGCGGACACTTTCTATAATGTGAAGGAGCTCAGGAAATTTCATCCCAAAATATGATCCCTTGTATAAGGAATCTGAGAATAAAGAATATAAACTGAGGCACAAAGAAGTTAATTAACTTGCCCAATGTCACACAGCTAGTATTAGAAAGAACCTAAACCTGAACTATCTGGTTTCATAATCTGTATCATGTGTTAGATACATTGTTTTTGGAACCCAACCAGGGTTAGTGTGGTCTCTTCCAGAAATTCTGAAGAGCTACTCTCCTTGCATTCACCTCAGCATTAATGAGCTCTTTTCCTCAAATCCATTGGCAACAGTTTCCTTGGAACAAGAAGTTATATTTGGTTCAAAATTGTTCAGAGATACCAGTAAAACTCTCCTTTTGTCTGAAACCACTTTGCTTATGATCAGTACTCTATTTGATTTGTAAGCTATTTTCTTGCAAATATATTATAAATAGCTAATTACCCAATTATTTTCATTACTTTTGAAAACCCTTAGAACATAAATCTCACAATTTTCTTGACACAATCTGCACAGCATGAAGTTAACTTTTGCCAGAATACCCCCTTGTGCTATTCATTGAAAGTGAAAATATTTGCCTCTAATGAAAATATATGAACTTGGTTTATGTAAAACTTGATTTATGTAAAGTGCAGGCTAGGCAAATGATTTCATGTGATTCCAGACACTCACTTTCTCAGTTCTTTTAGTTTATTAATCCTCAAAAATTGCCAGAAAACTGCATAAGACACAAGAGTATTCTGTTTGTATTGAGAATACCAAATTGAAATACAGAGGATTAAATTTTAAATATTGTTAAGTATTTCCCACCTCTTTTATATCAAATTAATGGAAAGCGTAGGGGATTCAGAAGAAATCTTTGGAGGTACAGGGTTAGATGTGACCCCCATTGGATGTTTCAGTAATTTGGCCAAGGCTACTGTGGGGCCTGACACTGAGAACTTGTTTCTCCTCAGCGCCACGCCTGGCTGCCACACCTGGCTGCCACCCAACCCTCCCTGCCGCACCTGAGGAGTAATGACAGTGACAGAAGCTGTCCCAGGACGCTGAGGGGTGGGATTTTTAGATGCTGGTTGCATGCTGACATATGATATCTATTTGGAGAAACCTCAAAACGGTAAATGTGGAACAGATAAAGTGGGGTTTAAATAGGTAGAGATTTGGGATGGGGAGCAGACTGGAGCAGAGACGACATGACATTATCTGGGAAAGCCAGAGGAAGTGCTTCTAAGATGAATCGAGCATTTGTTAAATCGTGTTCATTCATCAAATTCACTGAGTTCCCCTCATGACCCAGACCCAATGCCTGGACACCAGGGACACCCAGATAAATAAAACAGGGCCTCCGCCTTGAAAACGCGCACAACCCAGCGAGAAAGCCTGGCATGCAAACCGATGAGAGGAGGAAGGGAGCAACGGTCCAAGGTGCAAAGGTGGAGGGAGCCCAGGAGGAAGTGACCTCGGCCTGCGGGGCTGGGGACGGGCTTCTGCGTTGGGGTGCACTCGTGCAAAGGAGCGCAGCACTGACCCACAGCCACCGCTGGAAGACCCATCTCAAACTGCTTGAAACTCCAAAGTGGCGGTGTGGACAGTCACGCCACTATCCGACTTCGGGGTCGCCTGTTTAGCTGGTGTTATGCAAATGAATGTGCTTGCACCGGGAAGCGCGGAGCAGGCAAACACGTGCGGAGAGAGCCCCGGGCAGGAGGGAACGGCGGCTCCGGGGAAGCGCAGGGTCCGGGGGCCGCCTCCCGCAGCCCGCCCCGGGCAGGGTTAAGCTCCGCACCCGTGTAACCCGAGCCCGGCCTCGTTTGCCAGCGGCCCCGCCCGCCCCGCGCGCGCCCCGGCCCGGCCGGGCAGGTCGGGGCGGGCGCGCTCTGAGTCACCGGAATCTAGGTGGGGCCGCCCCGAGCGGCGTCCTCCCGGGGGCCGCCTCCCCACTGCCTCTTCCCTTTTGTCGCGGCGCCCGAGCTCGCGGGCCACTCTCCGCCGCCGCCCGTGCCCCGCGCGCTCCTCCGCTCCGCGCCGCGACCGTCGACATGCTGCGCTGCGGCCTGGCCTGCGAGCGCTGCAGGTGGATCCTGCCCCTGCTCCTGCTCAGCGCCATCGCCTTCGACATCATCGCGCTGGCCGGCCGCGGCTGGCTGCAGTCCAGCGACCACCGCCAGACGTCCTCGCTGTGGTGGAAATGCTCCAGCGAGGGCGGCGGCAGCGGGTCCGAGGAGGAGGGCTGCCAGAGCCTCATGGACTTCGGTGAGTGCCCACCCGCCGCCGCCTGCAGGAAGCCCTCGGGGCCGCGCGCAAATGGCCCTAACTTTAAAAAATGTCTGTTTAGAGCGAGCTCAGGCTCGTGCATCCAGCCTGAAACAAGTGAAGCAGCAGCAGCTTCGGGTGGCCAACACCAGGCTCAAAACCGGGGGAAAAAAAGGCCCTGGTTCAAACGACGGCTTTTTTCATGGGATTTGACGGTTACGTGCAAAAGATTATTTCAGCCATTGCGAAGGTTTAGTAAAAATAATGAACGAAGTATATTTTCTTGGAGATCTCCTGAAATTTCTTCCCATTCCCCTTTTTCCTCCTATGTTTCTTATGATTAAAAATATAAGTATTAAAATAATTTGCCTTCCCTAATATCGTTGGATTTTTTAACTTGATCTGAGAAAAACTTTTTCCATTAAAAAAACCCTTTCGGGCACTTTAGCAGTTACAATTTCAATAGATACTTCAGTTTTTTTAGCAGTCAGGCTAGTTCTTGTTAGCTCTTGTTCGAGGGAGTGTTCTTTTGGCTTAGGCATGGCATTGCTGTTTAAAAAACTTAATTATTTTAATCTGATTTGAATCTAAAAAGCAAACACATTCTCTACACCAGTGAAGTGAAGCTGAGCCAACAAATTGAATATTTGCATGGCAGATGGAGGACTGTGTTCTATTTTTCCAGCACGCGGGAGGCCTCGGTGCTTGTCTGGTTAATACACAGGACTGGAAAGGAACAGCTCTTGTCTGAGAAGGCATTTTCTTTCACAGTGGGATACCCTCCTTGCTTTGGGGTAGTATGAATAAGAGCTGGGGTCTATTGTGATTAGCAATGTGTGTGGGGGAGGAGGTGGAGGGAAGTGTGAGCTTAATCCAAGCTTAAAGCCAAAAGGGGGTTTACCAACTGAGTTTAAAGAAAGCTACCCTCTCCTTTTTTTTTCCTCGCTACTACCATGGTCTTGATTCTTTCTCTGAAGTGGTGCAGAGCTTCCAGCCAAATCCCGTTTATTTGTGGTTCTGGGGTGCTGTATCAGTGGCTTGGTGCTGTATCTTATCTGTTGTGGAATGGTTTGGAAGTTGCCACGATGAACTTTCCCCCAGAGGGAAACCTGTCCTCTTTAGGCAGGTGTTAAAATGTAAACACTGCACGGTGAATTCCAGCTTTCCTTGAAGTTTGTGTTTTTCTTCTCTGAAAACACAAACACTTAGCCTGCTGCATTTGTATTATCCCAAGTCTTTTAGGTTTTTAAAGGGAATTCATTTGCTTGAAATAATATATCTTCTAGTTAAAGTGCATTTGAACTCAGTCTCTACTAGGGGCAACAGGTCTGCGTCTGTGTTTTTTAATAGACTTTGATAATTATACTTCAAAGACTAATGCAGACTAGCACTGTTGGCTAGTTTTGCCTTACAATTGCAGAAATTTGTGTAGGAAGTAGGAGGGCTAATACGCCTTCTCGAGGAGGGGACTGGCAGAACCATGATCGGTACTATTGCTGGGACATGATTTGGCCTGCAAGGCTCTGGCTATGACCACAGCGCTCTTGTGAAAAACGCACAATGCCGTTTTTATTTTCTTGACTTGCAGTATGAGCTCACCTTCTTAGGGTGTGGCTGTCCCATCCTCAGACTGGTATAGTGCTTTGCATATGGTAGACAGTAAACCGGTTTTATTTCTTAGTTTGCTTGATATTTTAATTAGATAGAAGTCTAAAATATTAACTTTTTTCATTGTAAAGAAAACAGTGATCTGATCCAGTCTATAGTTTATGTTTCAGTTTGATATAGAAATTGGTTTTGGAAAAAGTCGATTTTTCAGGTGAATCATGAAAAATCTAGTACTACCTTCATGATGCAGCATGACTGCATTTCATCAATGGGTGGTAGTTTCAACATCTCGATTTAGTTATTGCTCTTACCTTCGCAAGGTAACTAAGTGCCAGGAATGCATTAGACACAGCTCTTGCTCAAGACCTAGAATCAAATCATAAAGCCAGGATCTGCTGTCATGGGGCGGCCATGGTAGGAAGACAACCGATATGAAGCCACCAGAAGAGGTGGCTTATAGTCAGAGATGAGTTTAAATGCTTATTATACTTCACCCCTTCTTCACCTTGCACTATTGGCTAGTTTTGCCTCACAATTGTAGAAATTTGTGTATTCCTACATAGTACGTCGATTATCTGGGCATCTCTGAACTTTGTAGATTTTTGTGGATTTTAAGATAGCCTCAGTAAGGCCTTGCTAAAAACAATGCATTTACATGAGCTTGTAAAATGCAGTAAGCAGTTTACATATACTCTCACGTATGTACAAACACTCAGTATCTTGTGTAACAAGGGGTAAGGTTGATGGCTCTGATTAAAATTCTCTGTGTCAATACAGAGAATTGAGTGTGTACATCCTTTTTGTAAAACTTCTTGATATGTACTAGGAAACGAATATTTTAATTTACCATTGTAACTATTTTAAGAAAGTAGACCTTTTTATTACAAACTGACTATCTCTTGTATTAGTTGATATTCATAACATTAATATCTTCATTTTGGTAGTAAAGACACAGGTTATTCCTTGCAAGTATTGACAATAATACTAAAGAATATGGACATTTTCGTAAAAGTAAATAGTTCCTTAGAACTATGTAAAAATAAGAATATTATATTCTTCATCATTACTGACAGTTTTTAAAGAATTTCGGATGACCAAATTACCTCATTATTTTCTCGTAAGTGAGCTAAATTGTTCACTGAATATTTTCTTTAACATGATGGTAACAGCTAAATTAACACCTAGCTTAACAGATACTTATTTTAATTTTTAAAAAACCATGGTTTATATTTGTCAAAATAGGAGAAGAACATCTAGGTTTATGATTGAAATGATCATTCAAATTTCACCTATAAATACAATGTGAAGTTAAACTGGAATGCATGTTCACGCAAACTGTTTTGCACTGCTGGCACCTTCTTTTCCAGTTCGAAGAAAGAATACATCAGGAGGTTATTTTAAGGCTCAGCTATGTAGATTTCAAATCCCAGGCAAGCTGCAGCTAGTTTAGGTGGAGAATAGTGGAGATAAGTTTATGCAACAGAGCAAAAGTGGGGAGTCCCTGAGGGTTGACAGCATTTGCCTTGAATTCGAACTCTGAATCTTGAACCCGAAGTGGAAGTGCAGAGCCTCATTTTTACCAGAGACTCCCTTTGCATACCACAGAGTGCAACGAATGTTTTTTACTGAGTTGAAATCATTCTGGGACAAATCAAAGAATCAGAGCATTGTATGAAATATTTTTAGGTTATTTGGTTCCATGGCTCTCGAATGCACAGGAAACGAGAAGAATCCGTATGAAGTCAATAGTTTACATTAGGCTAAATTCTACTTAAAGGACTTCGTTTTGAGATTATGCTCTTGTGGCTTTTTTTTGTGGGGGTGAAGTATTAAACTGTTCTTATTTTATGAAACTAGGCATTAGCAGATAGATGACTCTTTGCGTAAGCATGTGCATGTGTTCATGTCCTTACATAGCAAAATAAAAAGTTGGCCACTCTATTGATTTAAATAATTTAAAAAATATATATTGATTTGTAAAATCTAGAAGGAACCAGGGATCCAGGCCTGTTGATTCCACATTTGCCTCATTCAGCAGTAGCCACCCCAGAGAGCCTCAGTCCCTTTTTAGTGACCCAACTTGTCTGTGCCTTGTAAAGGGACACGACTCCTGGACAGTTAGAATTAGCAGGGAATTAAAGAGCATGGAGGTCAGGTTCTCACCAAAGCCCAAACCCTTCTATCCCTGACTGAGCTGCTCTTTGTTCGGCAACTTAAATTCTGTTTCCTGGAAGATGCTGTTTGTTTACAAGTACTTCTTTTGTACCAACAGAGCTGAAATGTGCTTCCATGTAATTCCCGCTGTCTAACGTTTCATCTGACAGATTTTCAATATTTGAGGGTAGATCCCAAATTTGCTGCTAGTTATCTTGCCTTCGGGGTAAAATTTCCTGTTTTCATCTCTTCCTGCGTAGGATGGTTTCCCCTCTCATTGACTAGCTAAATCCTTTCTCAGAATACCATCAAGGGTTAAAGTAACTGGTTCTATAAAAGACACAAGGTAAGTAGCCATCTGGCTCTGTTTCAGGAGAAAATGCAGAGCATGTAAAGAATTTCACACCAACTATGGAATGCTCCTGTGTGGCTGTTCTGCCATCCCTCTGTTGAGCCATTGCTCTGCTGCCTTCCAGAACTTCTGCAGAATAGCCTCTTTTTAGGTAGATTTTTGGGGGCCTGCGTGAGTTGTCCTCTATATTTTTGCTATTGAAAGTGTGGCACACCAGCAGCATTTGTGTGATCTGGGAGGTTATTGGACATTCAGTGTCTGGGGTCCCACCCCCTGAATCAGAATCTGCATTTTAACAAGCTCTGGAGATGATTCTTAGAGCACTTTGAAGTTTCAGAAGAACTGGCCAAATCACTGCAGGTTACTTCCTCACTGAATATGCTAAACCATATTTCTGAATATATCATCCTCTCATGCTTATATTTATTTGCAAATACGATCTTTTTTATTTTTTAAACTCTGGTTTTGTCTAGTTTTCAGTTCTGCCTATTTCTGACATAAAGAACTTCATAAAAATAATATGAAGAAATCTGACAAAATCTTGGATTCACTAGGTAGGGCCTTCGATACTGTTAATAGATGAATCCTTTGTTCTGGAAAGGGACTTACTCTAGTTGGGTGACACATTGGTGTCTTCAGGGCACTGAGCAAGGGGTAGGTCACAGACTGTTCCAGTCTGTTTGGTGTCCACATGTAAAACTACTGAGGAATGCAGCAAATCCTTTATAAGAAGTACTAACTTTGGTTAGTGATAGTCTCCAAAATACTACCAACAATATTAAAAACACTAGCAATGCTCTTCTTGTCTTAAAAATTTTTTCTCTTTTCCCAAGCTTTAGTTTATCATTTCTAGCTTGACATTCAAGGTGTTTACTTATTTTTACTTTTTTTACTCTGTTGATCATAGTGGTCTTTTTCTAGCTCTATTTGCCTTATAACATTATACATAATGTTATAAGGCATAATGTTATACATAATGTTATACATAATTATATGTAAATTCTGGGGAAAAAATATAGCATACTTCCTCAGAACAAAAATCTTAAAAACACTTCCTTGGAAAAGCTTAATTTTATTAGCGACTATTGAATAGTTTCTATGTTCTTGATTTAATGTTGACTCTTTGCAAGAAATAGCAAAGTGTCATTGTTCATCTAAATGGATCTTTAATTAATCTTACTTAAAAGTGGATTTATAATGCTACTGGTTTCTTTGATAACATGAACTTCTCCAAGTGGTACTCAGAAAATAAACTTAGAACACAATAGATTATGTATATAAATTGCCAAATTTGTCTTCCATTAAAGAAACAAAACACAAAAACATTCCTATATAGAAATACAGAATCTGTTTACCATTGCATTATTTTTTTTTTCTTTAAAGACAGGGTCTCACTCACTCTGTTGTGCAGGCTAGAGTGCAGTGGCGTCATCATAGCTCACTGCAACCTCCAACTCCTGGGCTCAAGCAATCCTCCTGCTTCTGCCTCCTGAGTAGCCGGGACTCCAGGCGTGCACCACCACACCCAGCTAATTTTTCTATTTTTTGTAGAAATGGGGTCTTCCTCAGGCTGGTCCTGATCTCCCGATCTCAGAACCCACAACTGACAGACCCTTCTCAGACAGACTGTTGGGTTTGAGGACCCTGCTCAGACCTGGTGTGGTCCATTTCATCATTTTAAAACAAAATAGTCATTGACATGAGAAGGCAGATTGCCTTACCCGAAGAGATCTGTCATTCTTCAGTCATTAAAACCATGCCAAGATCTCTGTCTTAAATGATAGTTATTAATAAATGATTTAATGTGGGTGTTTCCATGCTGCAAAGAGCAGGTTTTACACGTTCTACTTCCAAGGCAGCCTTTCTCAAGACAAAATGTTGCTTCATTTTCCATTTTGATTTTCTTTAGACTCAGCATTTTAAATAAGCAAGACATTAACTGAATTGTTTGAACATAGTATAGGAAAAGTTCTTAAAATGGTCTTTCATTTGTGTTCACCTGCTGGCATTAGGTTAGGTGAACTGGCTTACCATTTCTTTTATTTAATTCCTTCCAAGTACCTGAAACTAAGAATAAATTATACTTCTGCTGTCATGTTAGAAATAGTAATAGCAGTAATCTGTTTTTGTTAATGTTCCTCAAATAAATTATTAATATTACTCTTTACAGAAATATTATACATAATTTATTTAGCTAGACTTTTCAAACCTTAATCTGTGATCATAAAAGTTTGGTAATTGAAATAGTTTCCTTGTTAGGAATTTTTTCCTGTTTTGATTGAAAACTCACATTCAGCTAGGTAATTTGTTTTCATTATGTTTGCATTCCTCAGCATGCGTATGTGGATATGTTGCCTTTCATTTCAGTTTCAAATTTGTGAATTCACAAAGGGCAAAAATAAGTTTTGGCTTATTTGAAATGAATGATTGGATTAATTGAACTTAATGATTGGCAGTAACCCTAACAAAGTCCATAGAAATGAGACTGTAATTGACAGCGGGTCATGTACTGAAAGTTATGCGCTCCTTTTTGGTAGCGCTACATCTGTTTTATAAGGAGTTTAATCATCTATCTTAGTTGTTCTCAAATTTCAATGGATACAGGAAACTACTAAAATGCAGATTCCTGGGTACTACCTCTCAAACTCTGATTCACAAGGGCTAGAGGGAGGCACAAAAGTCTGTATGTTTTTAATAAGCGTCACTGTTTATTTTGAGTTGTGATCTATGGGCTAATACTTTGAGAAGGTCTGATTAATTAATGTTCTTTCCAAAGCATGGTCCTTCTTCTCTTAAAAGTTACCTCACGTGAAGCACAAAGCAAAAGTGAGAAAAGAGACTTACTAAATTTTACGTTTTGGCTGTATTCATTTCTATTTTAAAATAAAACATTCCCATTTTAACTTTATCCCTAAAATCTCTCATTGATCGGACAAGAAGAGCAAGAAGTCTTGGAGGAAAGTAATAAAAACTGTAAATATAAAATATAATATAAAAATAAAATATAAATATAAGATAAAATACATATAAAATATATAATATAAAAATAAAATAGAAGTGAGGTTGCTCTTTCTGCCAGCCTGTATCTTTGCCTTACTTTGACCAGTCAACGACGTAGAATTAAGTGAGGGTAAGTGTTGTCCGCCATGTGGCATTAGCGAGTAGGTGTGTCAAGGGCGGAGGGGGCCCTTGACTCATGACTCTCCTTTTCAGAGGCAATAAGGACCATTAAGTGTGCATGTTCTTCCTTGAAGGAATGAATGGATAAACAACACGTGGGAAATCCGTACTGTAGAATATTATTCTGCCATTAAAAAGAATGAAGTAATGATTCATGCTGTGACATGATGAGACCTATTGAACTATGCTCAGTGAAAGAAGCCAGTTAACAAAAGACCACATAATGTATGATTCCATTTATATGAAATGTCCAGAATTGGCAAATTTATAGAGACAGACAGTAGATGAGCAGTTGCCAGAAGCTGGAGGAAGCGGGGAATGGGGAATGACTGCTAATGGGCACGGGGTTTCTTTTTGGGGTGATGAAAACCTTCTGGAATTGTTAGTGGAGATGGTTGCACAGCCCGGTGAGGACAGTAAAAAGCCCCGAATTGTACACTTCAAAAGGGTGGATTTTATGGTATGTAAATTATGTCTCCAAAAAAGTCATGTTTGGGATTTAAACAGGCTGGAAATCAAACTCTGTCTAAACTACTTGCTAGCTGTATGGCTATGGGCAGTTGATCTGAACTCTCAAAGCCTGAGTATCCTCATTTCTAGACTAGAAACGATAGTAGTGTGAACTTTAAGAAGTTGCTGTGAGGATTCAGTGAGCTAACACACGTCCTAAACGTTAGTTATTACCTCTAGAGGAAAGCTGTGCATGAAGAGATTTTAAGAGTCAGTGCAGGTTGAACGATAGGAATTATTGACTGGAATTGTTCGTGTGTGTACCGTGGATCTCCTTGTTTGCTCAGTGCAGAGTAGAACAACCTCGAGGTGCCCATGTAGGTCTTCAAACCTAGAACTCCATTTCCATCTCATTCTAATTCTTTTTCAAGGCAAAGATCAATAATTAAGAATTTTAGTATAACACATTCTGAATATTTCTGAAATTAAAATTTAGGCAGAAATTTAGAAAGGTGGCTTGCTACCAAGCTTGTTACATAATCACAGCTACTTCTCTCCACACTTAGATCGTTTTATTTAACACCTCTGCCTAGTCATAAATATAGTTTTTCAATGATTGTTTTTGCATGGAACCAAACATTAATACCAAACAAAGACCCTCTAAAGGTATTTGAAACATATACTAAAGTGTTTGTAATTTGGATCATTGAGTATCAAAAATGTTGTTTATTATGGTCATGTTGTGTTAGAACTTGGGTGAATCTTATAAATATACCTGCTTATGTGGCACACTTATTACATGAGAAACAGTTTAATGAAGTGTTTCATTTCAGAGTTACAAACCCTGGCCCAAAAAACGAGCAGGAAAAGCATTCCTGAGTTGCAGCATATTAATGTCCTACGTGTGAATTGTCTTATCTTCCCATGAAATGTGGAGAGGCTTAAGTATTGCCAAGAGAAAAACTGTCCCTCCAACCAAATATAATTAGGAAAAAAAAAACCCCACCCAAACCCTGTGGATACCGTGATAAGTAATTTTTAAACTTGGCACGTGTGTCTGTTAATCGTCACTTCTTTTTTCCTGCAGCGTGGGGAAGAGCAGCCGCCGCCATGCTCTTCTGCGGCTTCATCATCCTGGTGATCTGCTTCATCCTCTCCTTCTTTGCCCTCTGCGGACCCCAGATGCTCGTCTTCCTGAGAGTGATCGGAGGCCTCCTGGCCCTGGCTGGTGAGTCTGTGTGTCCGCGGTTCTTCATTCATACGTTCAGCAGGCATCAACGTAGTCACGGCCAATTCCACACGGAAGATTTGTGACAATTTCAGTTTCTGATCTGTTTTTGGAAGATGTGTCACCAAGGGCAGAGCAGAGATGTGTTTTCAGATCTGGATCCCTTTCCTCCTGGGCCTCAGACAGTGCTCGATGCTCCCTCTCCAAGTGACCAAGGTTGTCACTCTGTGTGCCCCTATTTGTCATAGGTGGCCCCATCCACTGACACCCCAACCCTGAGACCGGGCTGTGTCAGCCCTGGCAGTGCAGTGTTCTCCATGGTGGCCCCCAGCCCTTGCCTGCTGTGAGCCCTGCGCGGAGGGGACCGTTTCACTTGTTGAAAGACTTTTGTGATCTTACCATGTGGCGGGTCATGAGAAGGTGTTCTGCCATGGGATGGAAGACCCCGGGAGGGGCCAGAGCTGGAATCCGCAGCAAAGAGCCTGTGCTGGGAGACAGTGGTCCAGACACAGGTGTTGTGAAGAAATTGAGTTATGCAGGTGGGTGGGGCTCAGAGTGAACATTTATTAATAGGGTACAGGAACTAGGACTTTAGAAGAATTAGTTGAAATTTTAGGCAGGTGCCTCGCTCTAGGGAAGTCTGTCAGAGGGGCTGGAACCTAGCCACAGAGTTGGATTCAGAAATAAAACCGGATTTTCTGAGGAGGGGAAAAGAAGAGGTGCTAATAAGGGCAATGTGAGGCCACAGGTGCGTTTTCAAGACACCAGCTTAGGCTCACGGGACCAAAGCAGAAATCCAGCTACAGGCCTGGGGTGCAAATGCAAAGTGAGCAGATGGTCTTGCAAACGGGGCAGAAACCTGGTGATCACACATGAGCAGGAAGAAAGCCGCTGTGCGCTGGGTTCCCTGAGCTTAGAGGAGTTCAGTTCACCCAGCCTGGGGCACCACGAGAGAGGAGGGGGGGAAGGGGAGCCTCACAGAACCGGCCGGTACAGACACAGCCCCAGCCTTCTTCATGGTACATTTAAAAATTTCTTGATTAAAAATAAAGTTTACTCCCTGCTCCTCACGCTTCACAATTTGATTTTTGAATAATATTTTAACATCAGAAATGACTTAGAATCACAAAAGATAGGAAGAACCTGGTTGAATGCCACCTCTAATTTTATTTGGGTTTTTTTTGTAGTTCAAATTTATGAGACTGTACCAAAGAAACACATTTGATGTATCTTCCTTTCACATGTGAGAAAACTAGATGGAGGCCTGTTTAAATCGCCACTAGAAATACTAATAACATACTAGGAGTTTAATGTTAGTTGGAAAATCCTAGTAAATACTATATGACCCAGCAGTTCCACTCCTAGGTATAAATCCAAAAGAATTAAAGCAGGAACTTGAATAGATAGTTGCAAACCCTATTCATAGCAGCATTATTCACAACAGCCAAAAGGTGACAGCAACCATAGTGTCCATAAGCAGATGATAATGGACAAATAGATTGTGGAATAGCCATACAATGGAACATTATTCAGCCATAAAAAGGAATGACATTTGATATATGATGGACCTTGAAAACACTATGCTAAGTGAAATAAACTAGACACAGAAGGACAAATATTGCATGATTCCATTTCCATGAGCTACCTAGAATAGGCAAATTTACAGAGACAGGAAGTAGAACAGAAGTTCCCAGGTGGTTCCCTCCCAGGGGAGGGGAGAATGGGGAGTCATTTCTTAATGATGCAGGGTTTACATGGAGATGATGAAAAAGTTTTGGGTACTGAGTGGTGCTGCTTACACAACATTGTGAATTTATTTAATGCCACTGAATTGTATAGACTTACAAATGGTGACAATGACAAATATGTGTATTTTACCACAGTAAAAATATCCTACTACAGCTCTTTCATCCATTGCACCCTCTTAGCATTAAAACAGTAAGATCCATTAACAGCCACCCAAGGTGACAGGATAGCAGGAGTGGTATAGAAAATTAGTTCTAGTGAGCTTCAGCAGATGTACACCCTAAAGGTCCTGCATAACCCAGTGTTCTCATTTTGTAATTTAATGCTCATCCTCTCCTTTAAAGAGTCTGACAAGTAGAATAGGAAGTGTATACAGAAAAACAATAAGTCTAGAAATCCCAGTACATTTTAGTGATAATGATGTTGAATAAGGCCTAGTTGGCTTTTAAGATGTATTTCACAGAAACGGTTATTTTTAATCGTATATGCATTATAGGGTTAAAATCAGAAAACTTGAACACTGATACAATTTAAATTTTGTAGAAATTGGTCCACATCATAAGAACTTCATGTATGATGAACCAAAATGGATAACAATATTTAATATTTATTACTAGGAAAATTGGAGGTCAGTACAGAGAAGGGTTGCTTTTGCATCCTATACAATATGTGGCAGTAAATGACAAACTTAACAAGTAAGAGTTTACAATTTAAAATATATAAGGAGTAGAGAAATATTTAAGATCTGCACCAAGATCGTCCTTCATAAATTACTAGAGAAGGGGAACATTCTAACTGAGCTGAGGAATAGAAGCAACAAATTAAGATGTGGAAACATTACAGCCTTTCTACCGGTAAAAAAAAAAAAAGAAGAAGAAAGAAGGAGAAAGAAGAAACCAAAACAAAACTACTTTGGGTTACATCTGTGGAGCTGTAGACAAAAATTAAGATGACAGAAAAATGATGATGAGGACTGTATATTCCCTGATACATTCGTGGGGTCCCAGCCAGATGATCCCTCCTGTGCACAGTAGTATCTTAATATAAAAGAGCTAAAATCTGCTCACACCCTTTGACATGACGATGTACATATGCAATATTAAGTAAAAAAAATGTAGAACACAACACTTATATACTCATTATGGCTTTATAAAATTATGCCTGTTCATTTAAAAAGACTACAACAGTAGATTCAGATTCACTAAAGTTCATTTCGTTTTAAAGGAGCTTAAAATTCTATTATAATGATGAATGATAATTGTAATAGTGTGACTCGTACCAAAGAGTTTAGAAATCTTCCTCACATACGTTTTCCTTTCCACATCCTCCCGTACGCTTCCCTGAGCACTGTGATCCTTCCCTCCTTTTATTCTTTCTGTTCCCCGCCCAGGTCCAATGCCCTTCCCTTCCCGCCCCCCCATCCAATGTTCCCCCCTCCTCTGCAGTCTTTTCTGGGGATTCTCTTCATTGATTATTCCTGTCATTGGTGCATTATTTCATTTAGTCCTTTACTTATTGAATGACTATTCCAGGGATGTATTATTGAATATCAGTATTGAGTCATACATGTGTGCATGCCTGAGTGTGTGTGTGTGTATATATATTTACATATATATTTATAATTTTTGCTAACACTGAATATATTAAGTATGCGTTTGGCACAGAAAACACAAAGATGAACAAACAGGCTCTTCTTTTGTCTCTTTTTTACTGTCCTGCTTTCTATGGTATGCCACAGTTTTGCACTTTTTACTGTGGTATATATAATGCTTACACTTGTATAATAGTATAGTGATTCTCTAACTGTTTTCTGCATTTCACAGTATGCGGTGTATGTATGATACTGCTCAGTGCCGGGTATCTCTTACACACAAGAGTCAATAATCTTTTTCGGAACTTGATTCCTCCTGCCTCTTTAGCATTTTTTTAGGTGGATTTAATACTTTTTTAAAGGCAGACACGTTGTGGAAGAGGGAATTTCGTCCAATCATTCGTGCATGCGTGCATTTATACAATCTGGGGCTTTTTTCTTCCAGCTGTGTTCCAGATCATCTCCCTGGTCATTTACCCCGTGAAGTACACCCAGACCTTCAACCTTCATGCCGAGCCTTCTGTCACGTTCATCTATAACTGGGCCTACGGCTTCGGGTGGGCGGCCACGATTATCCTGATCGGTTGTTCCTTCTTCTTTTGCTGCCTCCCCAACTACGAAGACGACCTCCTGGGCAACGCCAAGCCCAGGTACATCTACACATCCGCCTAACGTGGGAACGAGAGCGGAAGGAAAGCGCTGCTGCCGGGATGGATTCCGGAGGAAGAAACTGTTTCCCCAGGCTACTTTGTACCTGTGTTTTGGCAGTGTTCATATTATTAAACGAGTCAAAAATGCTAAAATAATTGAGAAAATATGTCTAATTATTGTTACAGTTTCATATTCACCTTTTATATATGTTTTGTGGAGTTAAACAAGACATTTCTTTTCACTGGTTACCTGTACTATGTCGATATTTCTGTGTATCTATCCAGAACATTTATATTGCATTTCTAAGAGAATATGAACTGAGATTTACCATTTGATAAGGTAACATTGGGAAGGCTTCCAAGATTTAATAATCTGACCAAGTTTTTGTTATTTGCACATAGAATGGACTGGCTCTATTAGGGCTAAGGAGAAGAGGGATATAATTCGTAAAAATTGTCAGTGACCAAACATTCTAAAAGGACTGCAAAAAATTGTTTTTTCAAGCCTTCAGCTATTTAAAGAAGCAAAATAGTTTCCTAAATGCGTGTCGTTTACGAGAATTTCTAATTAACATCCTGAATAAGTTTTTGCTAAGCTTCATGTTGATATGTCATCTAGGAAAGTTTTGTTTCACAGCCAAACCTGTTGCAGTAAGTAGTAAGGCCTTCGTAAGTAGTGAAATGTTAAGATGAAATTTTCTCTTTTAAAGTTCTTTGTAGGGTTAAGGTGTGGGAAAATGGTATATTAATAAATCTGTACTGTTTTGTGTCTATATGTTCAGAACCAGAGTTGACTAGATTGAAAGATGGATGGGGTCTAATTTATCATGACTGATAGGTCTGATTAGGTTATGTAGTAAAGCATTAGGAGAGCCATTCCTGTCACTAAAGTGCCATTAAACAGCCTAAGGAGAAGAAATGGCTTGATTTTTTTTAAAAGATCAGGTTTAACTGGGCTCTAATCACATAGACACAGCTTCTGATAGATTGCAACTATAAGCAGAAACCTGGTATTCCTTGGTAAACAGATTTAAAATGCCTAACATAAAACATGCAACAGGAGAATTCAGGGATGTGAGTTTCTCTGAATGACATATATATGATATATCAGATGGATTTTTTTTTTTACCATTTATACTTACATAATGAAAACCAAGTCATTTTACAAATCAAATTATTATTTTGTAAGTTGCAGAATAAGCACCTAAAGTTTTCATTATGAAATTTTTCCAATAAACCAGGTATTCCAATCTTGTTTCTAGTTTGTAGTGTTTTTTTTTTGGTTTTCAAATCTGGGGAAGGAAATTTTTAAGAAATGCTTTGAATGAGTAGTAAGGACATTGGATAAAATGAAAAGTTGCTTTGTCTCCATTTTAAGGGTCTTACTCGCTTTAGGTTTCCAAAAACAATTTTTGATGGACTGTTAATGAATTCTAGTGGTCTACTCCCCAAATTTTTCCCTCAATGAACAATACTCCCTACACAGATATCAAACAGTATCTCTGCAGTGCTGGCACCAGAGGAAAATGGACTGAGATTTCTGGTAGGTGCAGACACCCAGGGAACATGCGTGGTTTAGCTGAAGGTTCATTCCTCTCATCTTCCCTTGCCCAGCCTTCTGGTTGTGATGGGGTCCTCTTCCATTCAGGTAATAGGGGTAGCAGTCTTTTTATTTCTTTTCTCCTTGTCCACCTTCCCATTTGATAGTTTTTTTCACCATTGGTCTCAGGTTAGTTCTACTATGGTATATGTAAATGTGAAGGGTTGCAGAGTGACTGGGTGGAAGAATGGAGATATTTTTCTCAGTGCTTCTTTTGGCCAGTTGGTCCTTGGCAGTGAATTTTTCTTCCACGTTTTTCAAAATACCAGGTGAATGTTTCTCATAAATTTAGAGAAATGTAGTGTGGGTGATTATGCCAAAATTAAAGAAAACCCAGAAAACACAAATACCCACACAACCATGCTGTGACTGGTGGAAAATTTGACCTGATAATGAAAAATGTTAAAAATACCATCTTTTAAAATAATAGCACAGCTAATTCCAGAAGATAATGGCTATCTAGAGATTAAGAAACTTGGTCTCCCATCATACGTGAAAATGACTTAGATGACAAGCTTCTCTAAAACATGCACTTTTGTCTTTGACTTTTTCCCCATCCGACTTTTTTTTCCTCTCCTCAATCAATAACACACTATGTCTTAATGGTGCACATTTAGGAAAAATACAACTTTTTGGGACCAGTGAGCTGCTGTAACAGAAGCATTTCAACCTGAAACATTTGTGACAAAGGTACTTTGTGTCATTACTTTGGCTGAAATATTCTGCTGCTTTCAGCTTCTTCTAGTGCAGAGATCCCTGCCTCCATTCCTTGTTGGTTCAGATTCACCAGGACAGATACCTTTATGTCTTAAACAGAAGGAAAATGCCAGAGAATCCCAGAGAGGAATGAAGAATTGACTGAGAAGTCACCTGAAGGTTAACACTGCATTGCATGAGATTTCCCACGGTGAAGCTGAGCTGGTTTTTAGCTCTGTAATTATATTAAGAGTCCCCACCCTTCAAATAAGCAGTTCTAGGTTCCTAAACAATTATCTCATGCTCACGCTATAAGGAGCTACATATGCTAAGTGCCACTTACTTTGAATGTAACAAAGAAGTAATATGTCAAGGTCTTTCAGCTGACACACAAGGTAGCTGTGGAGTGTAATAACTTGTAGCTTCAAAACCATATACTGCAGGACTGACAATAAAGTTCAATAGGCCTTTTTTTTATGGAAATGAAAACAATGGAAGAATATAGTCATAGTAACTTAATTAGCATGATTTTTGCTATAATTCCCACTGAAAGACATTCCCCCCCTGTTAATATAATAAACACAAATGAATCCACTTGTTTTGTGCTCTATGCATACCTGAAAGGGCTTTTTTGAGTCTCATTCCAGCTTTGGCTCCTGTTAGCTGCAAAGGCTTGGGCAGGTCATCTCCTCAATGGTCTCAAATATCCTCACCTGTAAAATGATTGCAAATGACTTCTTTTCCTTCCAAATTCTCAGATTAATAGGGTTTTTAAAGTAAAAACTAAAGAATATTCTTTTACTTGGAAGCACTACTAAATAAGTGAAGATAGATCATGAACATAAGTAACCCTGTGGCTTAGAACAGTTTGTTTGTATTTCGGGGAGCTTCTGATTCAAGATGGTGGAGTGGACTCTCTTAGAAATACATCTTTTCTGACCAGTCTAGAAAAAATGGTATGGCTAGTAAATAAGTACCGGAGAGAATAAATCCATATAACAAGAGAGGGATCCATTAGCTGACCAGAGATTTTGTTAAATTTCTGGAAGATGAAAAATGAGTGCCATTGTCAACAGCACAGACAAGCTGCTAACCTAAACAACTCAAATTTGTGGGGGAAGTAACAGCTGTGCTTCTTGGCAAGTTCCAAAGAGGTGCCAAGATTGGAGAGAAGATTGGCAAGAAGAGAATAGGAATAGAAAAGGAGTAGGGAGAGGTCTGCCCCAGGAGGCATTTGCCAGTCGGTCTGACCTCCCCTTGTGCCCACCAGACTCCCACTCCACTGGCACAGAGTGGAACAGCTAGCCTGAGGATTTACCCGTACGCACAAACCAGAGGTGATGATCATGCTCGCTAATTAGCATGCTCTGTTCTAAAGGCTTCCGTGTTTTAACCCACATAAACCTCACCTTGACCCTCTCATATGGGTTCAATTACTCTTAAATATTCAGAGAAGAAATGGAAGCATAGGAATGTGAAGTAACTTTCCCAAGGTGAGACACCTAGTAATAACAACAGGACCAGTAGACACATGGCCATGGGAGTGTTTGGTAGAGTAGGGCAAGTACAGTGAGCATCATTGCCATGAATATTCCCTGGCTTTCCCCTCCTCCCATGGTGTTGATGTGGGTCCCTCAATCTCTTCCATTTCACACTCCAGAGAAGGTTCTACCTTGCCTGTGTGTTTCGAGGCATTTTATGATGGAGAAGTAGGGGGAAGGTGGACGGCCAAAAGTGTAAAGTACCAGGCCCGCACAGGGTCCAGGCAGAGTTGGGGTGAAAGAGGCAGCAAAAGGAAATGAGTGGGAGAAAGAAAAAAGGGATTTAAGAAATCTGCTTCCAGGATAGGATCTATGTATCTCATGGCACAGTGCTTGAGAAACACAGTTCATGTTGCTTTGAAATGAGATTTTGTTATTGGACTGACTGCTTTTGGAGCACTTCTCCATGACTAGACCATGCAGGTCATTGCTTCATTAAGCATGGCAGGTATAAGCCATTTTCCAAATCACCCAAGGCATGTGGCTGAAATTAGAGGGTCCAGTCTTTATTGGGTACCCTGATGGAGAACATATAATAAAATCCTAGGAGCATCTCTCTGAAGCACTCATTTTTAGCTGTTCTTACATGACTGCTTTTGGTATTACAAATTATCTGGTCCTAACTGAAGGACAGTTTTGTTTTTTAGACATTAGAATCAACTGTGTAGAATGTTGGGTCTTAATTATTGTTTATAGGATATTCTGAAATGTGTGTTACAGATAAAAAACATCGTGAACACATGGTATTCACATAGATAAAACACACAGATATAGATACACCATAGCTAATCCTTTTGGCTTGTGTGTTATACCACAGAATTTTCCTGATTAGTAGACACACCTGGAAGAAGGGCTCCTTTCGCTTTCATGTAGCATTGTATCTAAATCTTTTTCACTCACGTCTAAGCAGAGGAAAGTGACTGCATAACCCCCATGTTTTATCTTAAAATTCTTATACAAATATTTAACCTGAAATACAGCCATGCTTGGTTTAATATAAACATGTTTTAAATTATAAGTTCATTATTTAACTCCCAACGCTCACCCCACAATCTTCAAATACAGTAGAGCAGATATGAGCAAAGCTTGTCACACTTAGGGAAGACATTGTCTCCTTAGAAGACAACTGTCTGAACTCCTGACAGCTTGGCTTTAATTTAGGTGGACTATATAAGCAAACATCTCTAATAGTTCTCTAATACTTAATACTCTTCTGAAGAGAGGAATTCAATATATTACCAATAAAATCATACCAGGAATCAATTTTGAAATCTTAATTACTATGAAAAAGAGACAACTAAATAAGAATATTTCATACAAATACGCAGTAAAGTTATAATTGGAACCACTGCCAATCCCTCAGTTAGGGGTAAAAGCAGATTGCTTAGGGAGGGTGGGAGGAATGGGTTCAGTCCCAACTTCCTCTTTTAAATTCCCTCTTCTCTTCCCTACTCTTTGTGCAACAGTTATTTTTGCAGTGGAGTTTTAAAAACAGGTCTATTGGGGTCAAAAGATTGCTTTATCTTATCTCTGTAGAGTGGGTTCAGGTTTTAAAATTCCTATAGACAAGCTGGGCTTGAGCTCCATTCATTGGTTGATGGTCAGAGCCCTTTGCTTTGTGAGATAATTCTTAAGTGAGCTTGGCTTGCCTTGTTATAGCGTACAGTGCATTGTTCCTGCATTTTGCAATTCTAGTATCTGGTTGTATTTTCTAGGTGTGGCAGAACTGAGTAGAATACACCTCAGGTGTGGAAAAGGACAGCCAAGAAAGGGAAACGAAGAGGTTCATATCCAGTCATGTTAATGATCTTCCACTCGTACTATCTTGTGCTTCATTGTTAACCTCAAAAACTTCCTCTCTGTAGCTGCAGAAACAAACAAAGGGAAATTCAGAAGTGTGTGTATATTTAAAGATAGTTCTCTTGTGAAGAAATGGAATCCTGTTGATTTAAATGGCATAAGATTGTCTTTGTGATAATGAGTCATCGGATAATCATAATAGACAGTTGTATAATGGCTTGCCCAGCCAGTTTTTCCAGGACAAAGACTCAAGGCAATTAACTTGCTATTACAAACTGTTTTTGAATAAGTTACTTTCAAGAGGGAACACTTAGATTTGAAATAGAAACTCTGAATTTAACCATTAAAAGTAAATTGTTGAGTGAGACTTTGAAAGCAAGTTCCATGTGCAAATATTCTGTTTTCCTGTCCTACCCTTCCTATTCTAGTTACTCAGTGGATATTCTTAAATTGAAATGCTTCGGTGAAAATATGCATTTCCAACACTACCCCACCCAATTCCTAAAGTCAAGCAACACCTCAATGCCTAACCCTTCCTCAAGAGAGAAAAAAATAAAAAAACTGAAGAAAAACTGGTTTCAGTGCAGATATAGAAGATTGATGAGAATTGAAATGTGCAAAGGAAGCTGGCATTTGCCATGATTAATTTCATGTTGATAGAATTTACCATGGGAATATCTTCTTCCGAAGATGTCTAGGTGATCGGAAGTGGGATACTTCAAGATTTGAGACATCAACACAATAAAATGAATCCCTGGCAGACCCCAAAGAAAGACAAATGCCTTTTGTCTCAACACAGAACATCAACAACGCAGAACCTCTCCTGGCCTTCACCCTGGAGTGATCTTCCTGGTAGAGCTGCTGTAACTTTGGAAAAGATGACTCTGTGCCGATGCAGCCTCCCACCGGGAGCACCCTGGGCTGGGTGGCCTTGTGCAGGGCACAGCTGCACAGCCCTACTGGGCAGTCCTGGCTGTGGGAACGGGGCATCCCGACACTAGGGTGGAACAGTCTCTAGTCCAAAGAGGAACCCTGGGAGGGATGAAAAGCACTGTCAGGATTGTTTTAAGAAGTCAGTCAGGCCTTCTTCCTCTTCCCTTACCCCATATACACCTACGCTCACCTCTCCCACTTCTCCCCTGTAAGGCTCAGAAACACAGGCATCTTTTATCCTCAGTGTCAGGAATGTAGCACTAGAGTGAATAGACCCCTCCCCACATTCTCCAATTTTTGTCTTTGAAGGGTAAATTCAACATTCAGAAATATCACGAATGAAAGTCTGAGTCAAATGATGTTTGTCTTTTTCTATTCATACCTGCTGCAAATACACAGCACCTCAAGTGAAGCTATACCATATTTTTAAAAAAAGGAATACCATATTGAAGTTCCTCAGCTCAGAATGCAACTTCCGTGCTTCCCGATTGCCAAAGACAAACAACAAATAAGCTTCCTGTTGCAACTGGCTAATTATTGGTTCATTGCCCCAGTGGGGCTCTCTGGGAATCTCTGGGTGAGTCGTCTCTTTCACTCCTGCATAGAGCGGTGCTATTCTCGGCCCATGGCAGAGCAGAGTTGTCAAAGGAACGCCATTTCCAGAACAGAGCCTGCTTCTCACCCTCCATCTGAATCATCTCAATTCAGCCTGCTTAGCACTAAGGGGCATATATAGAAAACATGCCTGGTTGTTCTTGTTCCTTTACCCAACAGTTTTTTGTTCTAAGAGGGGGTTAGAAAAGTTTTCAGAATATATAGCTCTGCAATCCTGGGGATGCTTCTGAAACTAAAGGAGGAATGAGAGGATGTTGCGCACAAAGTAGCTGTACGTGTTCTCACCAGGACAGCCTTTCTAATGTCTTCTGTTAGTGAGTAGTCGATGAGAAAGGCACTATTTGGGGTCTAATGTTTATTTTGGTAACAGAGCAGCCCAATCTTTCCTCGAAACCCGAGAGTGTGAGTCACCACAGCACAAGGTAGGACTGGCAGACAAAGGGTAGACAACATGTAGACAACTTCTACATTCTAAAACACAGAACTCTCTCCCAAAAGACCATTTACACTGAACAGGGAAGTTTCAATAACAGGCAAAAGTGATCATCCTCAAAGAAGCTTTGTAAGACTTATATTGAATGCCAGGCAGGCATTTAAACTTAGGTTCTCATTTGCAGGATTTAACTGATAGGAACCCTCTTTTTCTTTTTGAATTCTACAAATGCCTTTAAGATTTCTGTAAAAAGAAAAGTCATTATACAGAATTATGATCTAGTATTTTCAGTATGAGAGATCAGATTTTCCCTAGAGGAATCCATATCAAAAGTTCTAAAAATATCCATGTTCCAGATGTGAGATGCTGCTCAAAAACACTATGGTCAAGTAATTGCAGTAACAACTACCATTTATCACTTCCTTACTATGCACCAGACTTTATTTCATTTGACTTTAACAACAACCCCATTAGCTATGTTATTATCACCACTTCAGAATCAGGAAAAGGAGGCTTAGCTTAGAGAGGTTAGTGACTTTCAAAGTAAATGATGGAGTCATCATTCAAAGCCAGGCTGGTCTGATTCCCAACTCCATTCTCTTAACCACTACTCAAGTACATTTGGGAAATACAGAGGTAAACAAGGTCTAAAGGTTTTTGTTGATTTTTGTTTGTTTGGTTTTTATTACTATATTGCCATATGGTTCTGCCATAAATGTGCAAAAATGAATTATTAATCATCAATAGAAGGTTACGACATCGGAACACTTCCTGTTTTTTAATGGTACACTGCCTTAATTTGGATTCCTGAACAGGGACTTGGGGGCAGATAGTTTATTTAGGAGGTGATTCCGGAAAGCACAAATGAAGGGATGAGAAGAATGGGGCAGCTTAGAGAAAAGACAACCAAATGTCTTACAGTCAGATCACTGTTGTGGGCATGTGGGGCTACATTGCTGGGGATGCGCTAAGAAATTCTGCAGAATGCACCTCAAAATCGTTCTACTGAAGGACAGGAGGCTGGATTATTTACCCAGTGCTCTCTTTCATTGCTGAGATCTGCTCAATGGGGGTTTAAGTCTCCAGCACATCATCTGGGCTGCCCTGTGTGCAGGATGAATAAGCTCCCATGATACTGGGTAAAACTCTCAGGCCAAGAGGCAGAAAGACAGATGCATGGGTGGAAAGTTGTCAGTACGCATGGGAACTCTCTGCTGTAACTGCAGGTTAAATTCGACGTGGGCCAAGGAGACATGGATGGGACATTAACATTGTCTGCTACAGTCCATCACCCCTGGCTGTGCTTACATCATCTCTGCCCCACATTGAGTCAGCTCTGTCCTCGATGTTTCTATGTGGTTATGCACCATAGTCTCTAAAGTGCAATTAAAAAATGGGAGGGTTAGCGAGACAAATTATAGTCCCCATAGCTGCAGCTATTGCTGAGACGTCAATTAATCTTTTGTAACAGCAATTATATCCCCTTGTGCTAATCAATGTCAATTAACCTCGCCAGCATGTTAACTCTGATTGTTGGCCTGTTGGTCTACCTTCATGAGGTAGACCAGTGGCAGTAGCTTTCGGTTCAGTGGAATCCTTATTATGTCCCCTGGTTGAAGCATTTCTACCACCCTTGGGGACCTAGACCTCTAATTCTGCACAGCTTACATTTTCTATTACAGAGAGTATAAATTCTCTCAAATAAGACACTAGGAGTGATGGTTTAAGAGGTTGATCCCCAGCTCTGAAAGTTGTCTGTGAGCTGGTACCTTAGTCAAGCCGGTAAGAGGTTGTTTAAATGTTTCATCAGTCTGACAGCTTCAGGGAGATACAGTGTATGGAAAGGCCAGTGGATCCCATGGTCATGTGCCCATTGTCACACCCTGGCTCCCTGAGTTTAAGGAAATATACAGGGTCTCATGTCACTAATTCAAGGACTCCACAATTCCTCAGATGATGGGGCTTACAGACAGAGGGGAGGCAACCCTCTTAGGGTCTCTGGCTGAGCCTGAGAATTAAATTGCTATAAGATAGATTAACAGGTGAAAAGCACACAAATTTAATAAAAGTCCATAAAGTAAAGCAGGACTTATATTAAATTTATATTGAGTTTCCTCATAAGGAAATGAAGACTTCAAAGAACTAGCAAAACTAAATGCTTTTATACTAGGCTGAACACAGAGAGGCAATTGTGGAAAAGCAACTAAACTATGTGGGAAGGCTAAAGAAGGATAAGAATTATTATTTATTTATTTTTTGAGACCGAGTCTCACTCTTTTGCCTGGGTTAGAGTGAGTGCCGTGGCATCAGCCTAGCTCACAGCAACCTCAAACTCCTGGGCACAAGTGATCCTTCTGCCTCAGCCTCCCAAGTAGGTGGGACTACAGGCATGCGCCACCATGCCCGGCTAATTTTTTCTATATATTTTTAGTTGGCCAATTAATTTCTTTCTAATTTTTAGTAGAGGCGGGGTCTTGCTCTTGCTCAGGCTGGTCTCGAACTCCTGAGCTCAAACGATCCGCCCGCCTCGGCCTCCCAGAGTGCTAGGATTACAGGCGTGAGCCACCGCACCTGGCCTGATAAGAATTATTTAATAAGGTCTGTGTGTCCAGAATTCTCTAAGTTGTGGCTCCTTGTCCAAGAATGTTTTTCTCTTGGCACAGGGAGGGCATCTTACATTGGGAGTTTTCATTCCTGTTTTCAGGAAGAAAAGGGGAAAATGCCCTTCTTGCATCTGCTGTTTTATGAGTGCCTTTAGCTCAAAATAATAATCCTTATGCCAAAGTGGCATATTTTGGAGTGGCATATTCTGCCACACTGTGCAGAGGCCCTGCAGGTAGGGAAGGAAAACAGAAACAAACATCAACCCTGGCAGGATGAAGTTCCACCCCTCCGGGATGGAAGGGACTGATGTAATCAACTTGCCTCTCGGTGGGTGGTTTATTTTTTTGAAGGGTGGTTCCTTCCACCAACCTGTCCCCTAGTCCCATATCCTCAAGACTTCCATATATGTTCCCTCAGTGTCTAGGGGATGTATTAGCCAGCTCTTTTGGCGGATAAGTGATTTCTTCCTGTAGCATGGACTCTGTCTCCTCATTCAGGATATTCTGAGGATTCATCCTAGTTATTGATCCAAAAGCAATAAGGGAGGGAGAAATGAGGAAGACGCATATCACCTCGTAAAGCTTCTGCTTCAGATCAGGCCTGGGCTTGGTTCCAGGTGATGGGAATTTGCTCTCCTTTACCAAGGGGGAGGAGGCCAGGTAGCCGACCGGGGGTTTTCCATCCAAATGTCCTCAACCCAGGTCTTAGAGTCCAACTCCTTCCTTAACAAGGTCTGGTTTCTGACACGGAAGACCTCCTGGGACTGTACACTCAGCCTCCTTTGCAGGTCTATCCTCCCTGTATAAAGTCCTGTACCTGATTTTCCCCAGTTGGCCCTACAGCTGCAGGAGGTAAATCTCTCTAGATACTTCCATGGAGGACCTCTGGCTTTCTCACTGTGCCACAGTGAATTGATGGCTGGTTGACCTGAGCCTTTCAGTATTCGCTTTCCTCAGTTAACAGTTCCACACTCCTTACTATCACCATTGCTGCCATATCTTTCAAGTGCTGTAGAGATCATGCGGGCCAGTGCTTGCTCTGCCACTGCATTCCAGCCCAGGTGAACGTTTTTGTAACTGCGATGCCACGGCCTTCAGGAGTTCTCACAGCTGCACTTCCCACCAACAATGCGGCTCTTGCTGTCATCACCCAGAGTGGGACAATGCAGGATCCATCCCGAGATCACTTCTGGAACCACTCATCTTAGTTCGATTTTCCCCAGAAATAGGACCTGAGGAAAGGATAGTATGAGGACGCAGGTAGAATTTGGGAGGTGATCCCAGGAATCCCAGGGGAGGAGATGGGGAAAGTGCTCGGGGAAGGGAGAAAAGCCAGCAGAGTGTGTGTTAATGAGGTGATTACCCCTGTGGGCAGCCCTGAGCAACCGTGCACAACCGTCCCTCGAGAGAGACACAGAAGCTGGAGCCCTCATCCACTGACCTCTGTCCCTTAATGGTTGAGGGTTCTCTTAGGGCATCCAATTCTCAGCACTTCAGAGGGGTCCTGTGCATGGGCTGAGCGAGATGCCCAAATCCCATAGGCAAAGAGGCAGAGACACAGCTGCTTGGGGCGTGCGTGGGACCTGTCCACTGCAGCTGCGGGGGACTGAGAAGTGAGCCAAGGGACTCTCAAGGGGGACAGCAGCAGCATCTGACACACGTTCCTTTCATCACTTAACAGAACTCTGGCTAGGAAACGCTTCCCCAGATTATTCATCCCATTCACCTCCATAAGCTATAGGGTAAAACTACAACTCAACAGTAAGGCTCCCGAACCTTCCACGACCTGGCCCCGTTTGCCTTCTCTAGACCTGTAATTTAAAACTCTCACTCCTCTCCCAACCACAGTTTCTCCCTGTACACACACACACACACACACACACACACACACACACACACACTGCATTCTACATTCTGGCCACAGCCACCTTCTTGCAGTTGCAAGGTATTTCATTTGTCCATGCTCACTCCTTTCCTCTGTTAGGAATGACCTTCTGCATACTGTTTTCACCTATCAAAAACATTCCAGGATTATGGTGATGGTTGCATAATACTGTGCATGTACTTAATGCCACTGGATTGTATGCTTTAAAATGGTTAAAATGGTAACTTTTATGCTATGTATATTTTACCACAATAAAAATATGTTAAAAAAAAATAAATGCTCTGGACTCTGCTCCCCAACCCCAACCTGAATATTCCCATCTAGCATTATTTAGATAATGCATCATACTTCCTAACATCCTATGAAACCACCTTCCTAACTGCATCTTATATGTGAGCCAGATACCATTTGGGGCTTCCCCATCTGTGTGGTTAATTGTATGTGTCCACTTGACTGGGCTATAAGATGACCGGATGTGTGGTTAAACGTTATTCTGAGTCTGTCTGCGGGGGTGTCTCTGGATGAGAGTGACATCTGAATCAAGACACTGAGTAAAGCAGATTGCCCTGTCAACGTGGGTGAGCCTCATCCAAACCAGAAGGCCTGAATGGAACAAAAAAGGTGGAGTAATGAAGAATTCGGCCTCTCTGTCTGATTATCTTTGAGTTGGGACATAGATCTTCTGTTGCCCTAGGACTCAGACTTGAACTCACACCATCAGCTCTCCCGGGTCTCCAGCTTGCCAACTGCAGATCTTGGACTGTCTCAGCCTCCATAAACACATGAGCCAATTCCTTATAATCTCTTTATATAAAAATCCTATTTATTTATAAGATTGAAAATTTATTGCAATAAATTATAAATACAGAAAATTATAAATAATATATAATTTATAAATATATGAGTCATAATTTATTATTATAAATCTCTTCATAATAAAGAGATTTATTATAAGGAATATATATATCCATGCTATTCGACTTTATTCTAAAGTGAGTCCCATTAATGTTTTGGTTTCCCAGTGCATATAAAAGTTATATTTACTCTATACTGCAGTCTATTAAGTGTGTAAGAGCATTATGTCTAAAATGCAATGTATATACCTTAATTTAAAAATACTTTATTGCTAAAAAATACTAAAGATCATCCAAGCCTTCAGTAAGTCATAATCTTTTTGCTGGTGAAAGTTCTTTTTTTTTTTAACTTATAAAAGATTTGAATTGTTTTTTAATGTTTTCAAATACGTAACTATTTAACATATGGAAAAATACAGAAAATACAAGACACCTGTCTACCCAATATAGATATATCAAATGTCAATATTTTGACGTATTTACTTCAGATCTTTTTTACAAAAAGGAATAAAGTGTCACAGATAGAGCTTAAGTCACTTCACCCACATCCCTATTCCCACACCTCCTGCCCCTCTCCCCAGAGGCAACCACCATCTTGTTGTAGGATATCCCTATCAGAGGGATATTTTACCATATATCGCTACATTTTTAACGTAAGCGATTAAGTCTCGTGGTGGAGATACTGCTGATGGAAAGATGAAGGAGTTGACTTTGAGGATCTGGCTGCCTGAAGACTGTGCTTTTTTTCTTTCTTTATCTCCTTTCTCTCCCTTTTCCACCCCATCCTCTTTTTTCTTTTTTTTTTTTATTTCTGCATATTATGGGGGTACAAATGTTTAGGTTGCATTGCCCTTGCCCCACCCCCACCCCGAGTCAGGGCTCCAAGCATGTCCATCCCCCAGATGGTGCACATTGCACTCATTATGTTTGTATATACCCATCCCCCCCATCTGCCTGACACCCGATAAATGTTATTCCTATATGTGCACTTAGGTGTTGATCAGTGAAACCAATTTACTGGTGAATACATGTGGTGCTTATTTTTCCATTCTTGGGATACTTCACTTAGTAGAATGGGTTCCAGCTCTATCTAGGAAAATATAAGAGGCGCTATATCACCATTGTTTCTTGTAGCTGAATAGTACTCCATGGTATATGTATACCACATTTTATTAATCTACTCATGTATTGACAGGCACTTGGGTTGTTTCCACATCTTTGCGATTGTGAATTGTGCCGCTATAAACATTCGAGTGCAGATATCTGTTTTATAGAGTGTCTTTTGTTCTTTTGGGTAGATGCCCAGTAATGGGATTGCTGGATCAAATGGTAGATCTGAAAGTTCTTGCCTCAACGTCAATTCCTGCTGACTAATCAGGGTGGTGGCTGCTGAAAATTGGGGTGGCTATGACAATTAAAAAAAAATAAGACAACCATGAAGTTTGTTGCATCGATTGAATCTTCCTTTTATGGAAGAGTTCTTTACAGAATGCAAGGATGTTTGATAGCATTTTACCCACAGTAGAATTTCTTTCAAAATTAGTCAATCCTCTCAAACTCTGCCACTGCTTTATCTACTAAGTTTATGTAATATTTGAAATCTTTTGTTGTCATTCCAACAATGTTCATGGCATCTTCACCAGAAGTTGGTTCCATTTCAACTTTCTTTGCTTATCCCTAAGAAGCAACTTCTCATCCACTCGACTTTTATCATGAGATTGCAGCAATTCAGTCACACCTTGAGGTTCCACTTCTAATTCTAGTTCTCTTGCTGTTTCTGCCACATCTGCAATGACCTTCTCCGCTGAAGTCTTGAACCCCTCAAAGTCATCCATGAGGGCTGAAATCAACTTCTTCCAAACTCCTATTAATTTTGATATTTTGACCTCCTCCCATGAATCATGAATGTTCTTAATGACATCTAGAATGGTGAATCCTTTCCAGAAGGTTTTCAACCTACTTCGCCCAGATCCATCAGAGGATTCATAATCTATGACAGCTATGGCCTTATGAAATGTATTTCTGCATTAATAAGACTTGGATATCAAAATTACTCCTTGATACATAGGCTGCAGAATGGATGTGTGTTAGCAGGCATGAAAACAACATTACTCTCCTTGTACATCTCCATCAGAGATCTTGGGTGATCAGGTGCATTGTCAATGAGCAGTAGTATTTTGAAAGGAATCTTTATGTTTGTTTGTTTGTTTTCTGAGCAGTAGGTCTCAACAGTGGGCTTAAAATATTCAGTAAACCATGCTGTAAACATATGTGCTGTCATCCAGGCTTTGTTATTTCATTTACAGAGCACAGTCAGAGTAGATTTAGCATAGTTCTTAAGGGCCCTGGGTACAGGGATAAAGGCATATATATAGGTCAATGGAATAGAATAGATAGCACAGAAATAAAGCTTCATATATATGGTCAAATGATCTTTAATAAGAGTGCCAAGATTACTTGAAAGGACAGTCTTTTCAACAAATGGTGCTGGGAAAACTGGATATCTGCATGCAAAAGAATGAAGTTGGATTCTTACCTTACACCATATACAAAAATTAATTGAAAATAAATCAAAAACTGTAAGACCTAAAACTATAAAACTCCTAGAAGAAAGCATTGGGGAAAAGCTTCATGATATTGGATTTGGTAATGATTTCTCAGATATGACACTAAAAGCACAGGCAATAAATGCAAAAACAGATAAATGAAACTTCATCAAACTTAAAAACTTCTGTGAATCAAAGGACACAATCAATAATGTCAAAAGGCAACCTATACAATGGGAGAAAATATTTGCAAATTATATATCTGATAAGGGGTTAATATTCAGAATATATAAAGAACTTCCTTCAAAGGTAGGATTTCATGGAAAAAAAAAAAGAACTTCTAAAACTCAACAACCAAAAACCAAATAACCTGTTTAAAAAATGGGCAAAGGACTTGACATTTCCCTAAAGATGGTGTACAAAGGGCCAACAAGCATATGCAAAGATGCTTAACATCACCAATCACTAGGGAAATGCAAATCAAAACCCTAATGAAATGTTACCTCACACTCATTAGGATGGCTATTATTGACAAAAAACACGCACAAAAGAAAATAACAAGTGTTGTTAAGAATGTGGAGAAATCTGAACCCCTGCGTACTATTGGTGGGAATGTAAAATGGTGCAGCCACTGTGGAAAATAGTACAGCAGTTCTTCAAAAAATTAAAAATGGAATTACTATATGATCCAACAATCTCACTTCTGGGTATGTATACAAAAGAATTGAGAGCAGGATCTCAAAGAGATATTTGCACATTCATGTACATAGCAGTGTTATTTACAATAGCCAAGAGGAGAAAGCAACCCAGTATCCATGAATGTATAAACAAATAAATAAAATGTGGTACATACATACAATGGAATATTTTCTAGCAATAAAAAAGGAGGAAATTCCTTTACATGCTACAATATGTATGAACCTTGAGCACATTATGCTAAGTGAAATAGTCAGTCATAAAAAGACACATATTGTATAATTTCACTTATATGAGGTAGCCAGAGTAATCAAATTCATAGAAACAGAAAGTAGAATGGTGGTTGCCAGGGGCTGGGGGCGGGGGGAATGGGAAGTTATTTATTGGGTACAGAGTTTTAGTTTTGCAAGATGAAAAAGTTCTGGAGATCTGTGGCACAACAATGTGACTATACTTAACACTACTAAACTGTATACTTTAAAATGGTTATGACGGTAAATTTTATGTTATGTGGGGTTTTTTTAACCACATTTAGAAAAATAAACAAAAAGGATGCCATAATTCCTCAAAATTTGAAAATAATTTTTTTTTGTTTTCCAGTGTGTCTGAAGTATGGCAATTAACTACTGGTCTAAACCAACAGGGAGGTAGAACCTCCTTCCTCGGTTCCCAAAACATTGCTTCTTAGTTTTCACTTCATGTCTGGAGGCCCCTTC
>RJWJ010015101.1:0-36782 GCA_004363605.1 Indri indri | reverse complement strand
GTAAATTTAAGAGGAGTTTCAAAGTAAGCCATTCCCTTAGGCAGAAGTTTCTAAATAAATAACTAAATAAATAAAAACTGGGTGCAATGGCTCACATCTATAGCCCCAGTTACTTGGGAGGCTAAGGTGGGAGGATCGCTTAAGTCTGGGAGTTCAAGGCAACATAGTGAAACTCTGTATCTTAAAAAAATAAAGTGCATACATTTCTGCTTGTATGTCATTGTGAGAACTGAAATTTGGCAACATTTAGTTGCAAGGGAGGCTTGGGCATGTAATCGCTACTTACTTTGGAAGTGACTATATACAAAGTAATTTTGTACCCAGCTAAAAATTACTACCAAGGGGAAGCAGATAATAGGCAACAATCAAAAAAAGAAAAGAAAACTAACAACCTTATTTACAATTTAAATGAATAATAGACATTTTTTGGCAACCCACGTAATTTCTTACTATAGACATGCTGATGTCATGCACTTTTCTAAAACGTGTTTTATAAGGTTAGAAGTCAGCAAGCTTCAAGGCTAATATTATGCATGCTCTTGAAAGACTGAGAGCATCTAAGAGAGCCTTTGGTTCTGAAATCTGGGAAACACAGGGAGAGGACCTGTAATTTATGATAGGGGATATAACATAAAGCAATCTAATCATTTTGGGGAAATCTTTCCGGGGCCTGACCAGTTGGCAAACGAAGTTCTTTGGCACACTAGGTTGTAAATCTCTTAAAGAGAAGACGACATAAAGCTCAGCTCTTGCTTGCCTAACCATACTTTCAGGTCATGAGACTGTGTTCTCCCGTTGCAAGTTTCCTTGCTGGTGACCATTCAAGGCTACTATATTGATGAACATCACTTGTACTTTAAGATTGGTGCAAAGACCAAATGCTTTTGGAAAAATCAGACCACCTTTACTTATCTGAAGGAGCCAGGAAGAAAATCATCACAAGTACAGACAAGGACACATGACAAAGGGATCAGCAACTTCATTCCAAATACAAGTACAGCTTCCTAGAATTAAACCTTGCTGGACATTAAGCCAAGCCTTCCTTGGGCTGTATAGGAGTGAGGTCCCTATTAGACTTTCTGGCAACAAAACCCCCTTTCCCTAGGGTTTGTTTTTGCTTGGTGACCTGTGTGGTGAGGTGCTAGAAAACCCCTTATCTGAGCCAAGTGCATTGTTCTATGTTCCAGGAGCTGCTCCAGTGAAGTATATGTATTAATTCATGTAACTATCCCAAAAATCCTATTAGGTTACTGTTATCCTCATTTTACAGATGAGAAAACTAAGCAAAGGGTGATTTTCCTGCCCAGGTTATACAGCTAATGAGCAGCAAAGCTGAGATACAAACCTTAAGAGCAAAGGAATATCTCAAGAACTAACTAACCACCTCTGCCCTTTCTCATTCCTTAATCACTCAGACGGTAATTCCTTATTTACTTCCTTCTATAGAAAAACCCAGGTCTATTTCCTTATCTTTGAGAAGATTCTTCTGCATTAATAGATGTTCTCCCTACTGCAATAGCCTGAAAAAAAAAATGATCTCCTTATATCTCTCATGAGCTTAGCCATATTCCTGGCTTGACATAAGTGACTCCACCTTGAACTGCTGATGAACTTTGAGACCCACAAAGAAACTGTGAAAAACATTTATTTCATAAACAATTGTTTTCTCGACATACACAGTCCAAGGAAACTAGCCCTAATCTTTACGAATATTCTGTATATAGCTTTTTTCTTCCTGACTGACGTAAATGCACCCTTCCACTAATGATTAAAGATTTCTTTGTTTAATTCACTGATGAAATAATCTAACAATTTCTGTAATATAAATAAATTACTATAAATGTAAGCTCCCTTACCTTTCTCAGGTGGTACAGTCTCTGGCTGCTAGTCAAGTTGCAATCGTCATTCCTGAGTAAACACTTATGTCAACCTTAATAATGAGATCCAGGCAGTATGATTAAACATTGAGTTTATTTGAGCTCGAACTTTGAGGATAGCCACCCAGAGGACACAGACTCCAAAAGATAGGGTCAGTGATCCAAAGTGGAGAAGTTTGAGGGTCATTTATATAGGCAAAGTCTGGGAAGCTTAACAGGATGTCAACATTTTACATACAAGTGTAACTGTGGAACTAATCCAATTTGATTCAACTTTCTCAGCAACGAAATGCAACAAAATGACGAGTTGTTTTCCAGCTACCAGGAACCTTTGAACTGAGCATGCCCAGATGAACCAAGTATGCCTGATTTGTGACCCCAGAGCCAGCCAGAAGGGAAAAGCCAACCATAGGTTGGACTAAGTGCTCAGATCAAAGAATGGGACTAACTTAAAAAGTAAGCCCCCACATCACCTCATTGCATGATCCAAACAGATGTCTTTCAGCATTACCTCTCCGTAAGATCCAATCAGTTCGTGTCTCCAAATCCTCTGCCTATAAAACCTGTCCTCACACCGCTGGGGGTGGGGGCTGTGATTTGAGCAGTGGCTTCCTGTTTCCTTGCCAGTCTACTTGCAATAAAGCTTTTTCTTTTCTCAAAGGCTGGTGCCATGGTATTGGCTTCTATTCACATTAGGCGGCAAGCTCTTTCTTGGTAACGCAAGGTTAGTGCGTAGTTACAACAATTTGATTAGATACAGGCAGTGTTTTCTTTTTGAGAAGAGTGTATTTAACATTCTACATTAAGCCTGTAATAGTCAAAAGGGTCTTTTATCTCTGTCAAGGAGTTTTTTATTTCAGATGCCATCTAGTCTGAGCAGGGACCAAGAAAATAAGGATAAAAGTTAATCTATAAGAAAAGGCCAGTAATTAAGAGAGCATGGTTTGTGACTCAATGCCCAAAGTTAACCTTCCTCAGGACCTAACAACTTTTAGAAGCTCCAAATAGACAGGCTATTCATTTTCTTTCACACTTACTACCGAAAGTTCATCACTCGTCCATGAGGCTGCATCAGAAGAACGAGGACACATGGTTTGAGGAGGAAGAGGAAAGAAAAGTTTATTAATTTGCCAGCAAACCAGGCGGTTAGCAGAGTCCCGTCTCAAAGTACCAACCTCCTGCTTCTGAGCAAAAGTACAGAGCTTTTAAAGGGGATGGTTCTGACTCATCCCATCTTCAGCTAAAACAATCTTGGGACCTCCCCAAGGACATTTCCATTTGAGCCATCTCAAATGGCACAAAGGACACTCCCCTGCCCCTCCCTACCACTGGCCTGAGGCAGGGATGTAGGTTTTAGTTCTCAAAAAGGGTGAGGGAGTTTTGAAGAGACAGAAAACATTTTTACCCTTTTTCAGGCCATTTCCTGTCTTACCTTATTTGCCTCTGACCTGTAGATTCGTCTTTTTTAGGGTTAACAATCTCTCGGGTGCACTTTGTCTTTCCAGAGCTTAGTAGAAAAAGTTGGCCGACCCCTGCAATGGATAATTAGTTCTGAAACCAGCAGCAACAGCCAGTCTCAGAAACTTCTTAGAAATGCAAATTTTTCAGCCCCACCCAGACATACTGAATCTGAAATTTTGCTGGCGGTGCTTTTCAATTCCTTTTTAAGAAACTCTCTGGGCGATTGGGATGCAAATCCTCCGGGTAATTCGGGCGAAAGGTAGAGCTCGAGAAGTTTTCCCTAGCAAACCTGTGAAAATGCTCTGCAAACCCTCGGCACGATAGGATCCGCGTGGCACTAGGACCGCGACGGTCCGGACCCGGCCGCCGCCGCCGCGAGCCCGGGGCGGGGCCAGCTGTTCTTGGAGCCCGGGAGTCCCTGCTCGACCCGCCCCTAGAGGCGGACCCCACTTGACTTAAACTCTGGGGCCCGGGAGGCCTGCAGCGTCCTCCCGGCTCGCCGGGGTTGTCTACTTCCCCCGTCGGTAAGTGTGAGTCCAGTATCCTGCGACACCCCCGCCCCCCCGCTCGCCTGCTGGGGCCCAGGCCGGACGGGGGGCGCCGGGAGCCTGAGGAGCCCGCGGGCTGGGCCGGGCGCGCGGCGGGGCGCGCTTTTGTTCTGCTACGAGCTCCGAGTCGCTGGCAGCGGGCGGCCGGGAGCCCCGGGCCCCGTAGGCTCTCGCTCCCCGCCTGCCGCCGCCACGAGCTCGGCCGGGCGTAGGCGCTCCCTGCTCTGGCCGCGGCCCCGGGGCCCGCCCTGGCCCGCTGCGCACGCCTGGCCCTCGACCCGGAGGGCGGCGCCTCGCGGGCTGTTTTCCTTAAATTGCCTCACTCTCCGCGGTAGAGGTCGCGGGTGGCCGGGCGAGAATGCATTTTGTTTAACTACGAGGCGGTTGGGCAGGCGGGCGGGTGTGAGAGCTGCTTGTGTTTTTAATTCTTTCGTGTATTCTGGAGTGGAAAATGAAATCTTTGTTTTGCTTTTACTATTTCCTGAGCGGTCCCCTCCCCCCTTCCCCCCGTTGAGCCGAAGCCTCCTGGAACAGAACTGGTCTGCTTTGCAGCTCCAAGTGGCCCGCGAAGGCTTCTGTGCCGGAGATGCTTTCTGTTCCTCAGCAATACTTAGTTCCTGGAGGCATCTTTAAGTGCACAAATACATACCGATCTCGGGTGTTCTCAAGGGACGAAGCTTCCCTAAACAAACGTCTTTAGGGTCCCGAGTTTAGCGGCAAGCTTTCGGGGAATCATTTCGTGAAAACAATTTATTTGTAATACTTTCTGAGTGCCTTCTAAAGAAAGAAAAGCTGAGGGCGAGGCGGGGGATGCGTATGAGCTTGAGGTGCAATTAATAGGCAGGCTGCAGAGCTGCTTCGGCGGTTGTATTTTTCTGCTGAATGTGTTAGCAGTTTTATTCAGCGTTAACATGCAAGTATGTTAAGGTTTTAGTTACTGTTTATTTCCCCCTGTACAGTCGGATTCTCTTTT
The DNA here is from genome assembly GCA_004363605.1 of Indri indri. Classification (NCBI taxonomy): domain Eukaryota; kingdom Metazoa; phylum Chordata; class Mammalia; order Primates; family Indriidae; genus Indri; species Indri indri. Next base: position 31,923 of record RJWJ010015101.1, on the reverse strand, counting down.
ACTAATCCAATGAAGAAAATTGCTAAGATAAAGTATATTTGTTTTGGAATGATAAGACAAAAGTGGACCTGGAGGAGTGCACACGAATTCTAACTTAAGTGAATGGTATTTTGAAGCCAGACCTACTTTCTGTTAATTAGCACACTTAATAAGAGGTCAGTAAACTTAGTATGCTTTTGCACAGCAATGTCATAGCAAGTAAACACAATCGCATGTGCTTTTTATTAATTGTAAAATGTTTCTTGCTGTCCTTAGGACCAAAGAAATAAACTCTCAATGTGGAGGGGGACTGACATGTTTGGAGAGAAATGAGAACATATACAGTAATTAAAGAGTAAAGTCATATTTAACGGTGAGTATGTCACTTCTAAGTAGCCTACCCTGATTTAACCAGGCAATTATGCACCCTCAATTATGGAGTAATTTATCTATTACGGAATAAAAATATTAACTCAGTGAGCCAACGGTGATTAAAAACTATAGGACAATGGATTTGACTGCATAGCTTGAGAAGAAATAATGTTGGCTATAGTGGTGAGAATGCAGTTGTTCATCATAGCAGGATAAGGAAGAGATTATTTACGGTAAGGTGACTGGTGGAAGTTACCCAGGCAGAGGTTTACTTGTTATTCTCTATTTGCTCTGTTTCTATTTTGATTGTTTCTGGCACGTGGGGTGAGGGGTGGTGGTGATCATCTCCATCATCCTGTAGCCACAAAACTTGTGTTAGGAAGCTTCCTTTAATGATTAAGATTATGGTTCCTGTAATCACACTGCTTTGGTTCAGATCTTGACTCTACCACTCAGTATCTACACAACCTTGGGAAAATCAGCCTTTTTTTTTTTTTTTTTTTTTTTTGAGACAGAGTCTTGCTGTGTTGCCGGGGCTAGAGTGCCATGGCGTCAGCCTAGCTCACAGCAACCTCACACGACTGGGCTCAAGCAATCCTTCTGCCTCAGCTTCCCGAGTAGCTGGGACTACAGGCATGCGCCACCATGCCCAGCTAATTTTTTCTATATATTTTTAGTTGTCCGATTAATTTCTTTCTATTTTTAGTAGAGACAGGGTCTCGCTCTTGCTCAGGCTGGTTTCAAACTCCTGAGCTCAAACAATCCACCTGCCTTGGCCTCCCAGAGTGCTAGGATTACAGGCGTGAGCCACCGTGCCTGGCCGAAAATTAACCTTTTGACTTCAGCTTTCTCATCTGTAAAATGGAGATAACAGTAGTGCTTACCTCGAGTAGGATTGTTGTGATAAGTTACGTGAGTTTTATATATAACACACTTAGAACAGTTCCTGGCACATGGTAAGTGCTCAATAAATTTTTAGCTATTGTCATGTTAGAGAAAATACATTCTATGGCCTAAGTAAATACAACTGTATATCTTACAGAAAATCCAATTTGCAAATTTAAATTCTAAATAAATCCGTGAGTTTTCTGGTGATTAAACCCATCACTGTAGATCCTCTACGTTCTCTTTATTGTAGGTTCTCTTTTTCTTAGGACATACCAGTCACTACTGGTCTACATCTGGTTTTACCTGCAAGCTTGTTTGAAATAAAAAGTCTCCATTAAATTGTGTAGCCAGGGCAAACTTGCCCTAGAACTTTGTTTTTCCATATTATCTCTGTGATTGTACAAGAATCTCTCTTCCCTTGTAGATTATCAGTGCCTTGGGACACCGTAAGAGCTCATATGTTTAGGGAATTGATCTAACATTGTTTATAAAGGTGAATTTCAGGAATCTTGTCTAAATCAGGTGTCCCTCCCTCCCCCTTTGGAGGCATACTCTATTATGTAAAACAGACATGGAAAGTATCCAGATAAAGCCAGCCATCTTGCATTTCTATAGCCTAGCCTGGCTATAGAAATGCAAGTTAAGTTTTTCCTTGAAAGAAGCTTTGTAAAGAAAGAAGTAATCTCGTGGACCTTGAGAGATTTTACATGCTTTGCTCGGAGGCAACAATGCAGTGCTTATACTATTCTTGACAATTTAAGTGTACTTGTGAAGGAAGAGCAAAGTTGGAGGCTGGCCTGTTGAGATCTCAAGTGAGATTACAACTATACATTTTCTGCTCGTGATTATAATAGTTGCAGAGATTTAATGACAGTAACTTAGATTCTCTTGAGATGGATCAAATTACAAGGCTTCATTTGTACACAAAGTCTTAACTTATGATTAAAATTACAAGGTATATTAAAAGAAGTTGTCCAATTAAGTTTTTTTCTCTTTCCAATTAAGTTTTCGAGAACGGAAACCATAAACAGATTATCATTTTTGAAACCGCAAAGGAGAATTTGGTAGATCACATAATTTTAAAGTTCATGTAGCATGACCTTTGGGTTTGGATGGATCCAGGATCTGAATCTGAAAGTTTTTTTGGTTTTTCTTTTAAGACAGAGTCTCACTCTGTTGTTGGGCTAGAGTGCCGTGGCGTCAACCTAGCTAACAGCAACCTCAAACTCTTGGGCTCAAGCAATCCTTCTGCCTCAGCCTCCCGAGTAGCTGGGACTACAGGCATGTGCCACAATGCCCAGCTGATTTTTTCTGTATATTTTTAGTTGTCCAGATAATTTGTTTCTATTTTTAGTAGAGACGGGGTCTTGCTCTTGCTCAAGCTGGTTTTGAACTCCTGAGCTCAAGCGATCCACCCACCTCAGCCTCCCGGAGTGCTAGGATTACAAGCGTGAGCCACCGTGCCCGGACTGAAAGAAAGTTTTAAAGACTTGGGGCACTTTCTTTGAGCTCTGCTGTCCTCTCTGCCTTGGTTCTCAGGCAGACCCCCTCCATTGGGAGGCCCTGACATCTCCAGATTTAATATCCATCCAGCTTCAAGTTGCACAGAGCATTCCTTTTTTCTGATTGCTCTACCAAAAATACTACAACTACATTTCATTAAGTCTCATTGGTTCATGTGCCCACGTCGGTTAATAACAGGAAAGTGCTGGTTTTTTTTTTTTTTAACTACCACTCAGAGATATAATTCATATAACATTTATTCACCCACATTTATACATAGTATACAGTTTCAGTGGTTTTTAGTTGTTCAAAGTTGGGTAACCATCACCACTATCAATTTAAGGACATTTTCTTAACCCCAAAAAGAATCTCCGGGCCGGGCACGGTGGCTCACACCTGTAATCCTAGCACTCTGGGAGGCCAAGGCAGGAGGATCATTTGAGCTCAGGAGTTCGAGACCAGCCTGAATAAGTGTGAGACCCCATCTCTACTAGAAGTAGAAAGAAATTGGCTGGACAACTAAAAATATATAGAAAAAATTAGCCGGGCATGGTGGCACATGCCTGTAGTCCCAGCTACTTGGGAGGCTGAGGCAGAAGAATTGCTTAAGCCCAGGAGTTTGAGGTTGCTGTGGGCTAGGTTGACGCCATGGCACTCTAGCCTAGGCAACAGAACGAGACTCTGTCTCAAAAAAAAAAAAAAAAAAGGGATCTCCATACTCAGTAGTAGTAACTCCCCCATTATTCCTCAACCTACTCATCCCTAGGTAACCATTAATCTGATTTCTACCTCTAGATTTGCATATTCCGAACATTTCATATAATTGAAATCATTCAGTATGTGGCCTTCTGTGACTTTTTCACCCAGGATGTTTTTGAGTTTCATTTACATTGAAGCATGTGTGTCCTTCATTCCTTTTTATTGGCAAATAATATTCTATTTTGTAACTATAAAACCTTCGTTTATTCTTTCATTAGTTAATAGACCTTAGAGTTGTTTTCACTTTTTGGCTACTGTGCGTGCTGCTGTAATCATTCCTATATAAGTGTTAATATAGACATGTGTTTTTAATTCTCTTTGAGTAAATACCCAGGAGTGGAATTCATTGGTCGTGATAACTGTTTATCCTTTTGAGAAACCACCAGACTATTGTCCAAAGTAGATGTACAATTTTATGCAGCAATGTATGAGAGTTCTAATGTGTCCACATCGATATTAACCCTTGTCTTTTTGAAGATTGTTTTGGATCTATTTAGTCCCCACTGTATTTGTATATGAACTTTAGGATCAAATTCTCAATTTCTGCAAAGAAGCCATCTGGAATTTTTGATAAGGGGTGCATCGACTCTGTAGATCACTTTGGGCAATATTGCCACCTTAACAATATTGTCTTCCAATTCATGAATGTGGGATTGTTTCATTTATTTAGGTTTTTAATTTTTTTTGCAATATTTTGTAATACTCAGTGTATAGGTTTCTCACTTTTGCTAAATTTACTCTGAAGTTTTTATTCATTTTGATGTTGCTGTAAGCGGAGTTTCTTAATTTTCTAGATTAAATACTGTATAGAAATAGAATGGGTTTTTGTATATTGACCTTGTACTCGGCAACCTAACCAAACTAGTTTTTAGTGGATTCCTTATGACTTTCTATATGTAAGACTATGTCATCTGCAGATAGGGATTGTTTTACTTCATTTCCAATCTGGATGTCTTAATTTTTTTTTTTTTTTTTTTTTTTTTTGCCCAACTGCCATGGCAAAAAGTATAATGTTGAATAGAAGTGGGGAGAGTGGACATCCTTGTCTTCTTTCTGATGTCTTAGAGGGAAAACATTCCGTCTTCCACCTTCAAGTGGAGTGTTAGCTGTGGATTTTAATTTTATTTTTTCTCTAGACTTGTTTTGATGACAAAGCTGTGGATTTTTTTCTAGATGCCTATAATCAAGTTGAAGTTCCCTTCTACTTACAGTTTGAATGTTTTTATCATGAAAAATGTTAGATTTTTATCATGCTTATTCTACATCTGTTGATGTTCATGTGGTTTTTGTCCTTCATTCTATTGATAAGTTATAATGCATTAATTTTTTGGATGTTGAACCAACAAACCTTGAATTCCTGGGATAAATCCCACTTGGTCGTGGCATATAATTATTTTAATATACTGTTGGATTTGTTTGCTAGTATTTTCTTGAGGACTTTTGTGTCTATATTCATAAGAGATTGGTCAGTCTGTGGTTTCGTTGCAATTTCTTGTTTTGGTATTAAGGTAATATTGGCCTCATAGAATTCAATTGGGTAGTGTTCCCTCATCTCCTATGTTTTGTAATTGTTCGTGTAGAATTGGTTTTAAATCTTTAAATTTTTAGTATGAATCATCAGTGAAGCCATCTGAGCCTAAGCATTTCTTTGTAGGTGTTTTTCTGGTTACTAATGCAACCTCTTTATAGGGGATTTAGGTTTTTCTATTTGTCAGTTTTGGTCAGTATGTCTTTGGGGGGCTTTCTATTTCATTTGTATTATCTAATATATTGGTATACAGTTTATAGAATTGCCTCGTAGTCTTTATTTATGGTTGTATGGTTGGTAATACTGTCCATTTTCATTCCTGATTTTGTTGTGTATTCTTTTTTCTTGGTCAATCTAGCTAAAGGTTTGTCAGTGTGATCTTTTCAAAGAATCCACTAGTCGTTTTGTTGCTTTTCTCTATTTGTATCTCATTGCTAAAGTTTATGATAGCAAAGAATACAATATAAAACCAACAGGAAAAATCATGCATAGGCACAATCTAAGGAGACCAAGTGCTTCCAGATTCTCCTGTGAGTGCTACATGGATATGCTTTCTCTGCAGCTGTGGACTGCAGGGACATACGGTCTTAGGAAGCATTTGTATTCATCTAAAATTGTTCAGGACCCCAAAGAACATTTGTTTATGTAGGTTATATCAATAAAATAATTTTATTGGCTGGGCGCAGTGGCTCACGCCTGTAATCCTAGCACTCTGGGAGGCCGAGGCAGGAGGATTGCTTGAGCTCAGGAGTTCGAGACCAGCCTGAGCAAGAGCGAGACCCCGTCTCTGCTATAAATAGAAAGAAATTAGCTGGACAACTAAAAATAGGGAAAAAAAAAATTAGCCGGGCATTGTGGCACATGCCTGTAGTCCTAGCTACCTGGAGGCTGAGGCAGGAGGATCGCTTGAGCCCAGGAGTTTGAGGTTGCTGTGAGCTAGGCTGACGCCACGGCACTCTAGCCCAGGCAAGAGAGTGAAGACTCTGTCTCAAAAAAAAATAAAATAAAATAATTTTATTTAAAAGTGATAATAAATCATTACATGTTGACATAGATTATTGTTTTTTGATGATTTTGGAAAATGGGAAAATAGTGGTATTGTTTTATGTTTTTGTGGCTTAGTAGAGAATAGTTGGATTTTTACATCTGCTTTTGCATTCAGCTTTTTGCCACGTGTTATTTTGGTTGAAATACTTGAAGGTTGCTCATTGAATGACAGAAGTTAAGCTAAGGCTGGCAACTGCTTCATTATGGTCCTAAAGACTCACTGCTACAATTCCTGACCAGTTTTTACATGTCCTTGTCATTGGACAAATTATTGTGGCTAGGGACACTTGGGGTTTGGGATTGGTTAGTTCACAACTGAGTAATTTCCATTTCTTCTTGCCCAGCCAAATTTCTATAGCTCTCTTAAATGCTTATCAGGGAAGCAAGACCTTAGACCCAAGAGGTCAGGTTTAGGGGGTCAGGGAAAGACCATTCATCTAATTTATCCCAGGCTACAGCCACGACCCTCAGCGTAACTCTTGGCCAATGGAAGTTCTTAAAATCTAAGGACTCTTAGCAACTCTTAGCAGCTGCTAACTTTGGGAGTGCATGTCCTTGGACAAAGGCATGAATACTTTGTCCTATAGGTCATGGTTTCCTATGGTCTCCTGATTAAGGGAAAGCAGAACTTGGGTATGTTTTTTTCTAGACTATAGCTATGACTCTGAATTTAACAGATTGGTGGATCTGTCATCCATTACCTAATGTAGGTGGATTTTGTCTTACAGATCTGTTCTGGTACTTGGAATCCCTGCATCGTTAATCCCAACCTTTGGTTTTATAAAATCCGGATTTCTTCCCTCCATGACAACAAAATGCCTCTGTTGAGGTTCTTGCAACTCTCGGCCAAACCTGGGACAACCAGAGTAGACACTGGAACGTGGGCTGTTGTGACTGGAGTAAATAGCAAAGAGTAACAATTTTATCAGATTTCTCTTTAGAGGCATTTTATCCTGCTTTACAAGAACTGTTCAGTTGCACTTGAGTTTTGTCTACCTCAAAAGGCAGAAAATTGGCTTCCTCCCATTGTAAGAAGTAATGCGTATATTCCTAATACAGTTTGTACCCCATCAGAATATTGTGTTATACTTGCCTGCCATACACTAATCTATTGTGTGTACTTGGAGCAGTTGTGAGGGCTTTTCAGATATTTAAGACCACCACCCCTCTAGTGAATCATATTTCCTTGAGGTGGGTACCTAGATGGCTCCAAAATGAATTACTAGGCAGAATTCCAAGGAAGGCTAACTGACTTTCTCTTCATGTATTCTTGTTTAGAGAATAATATAACTAGAAAACATGGTCTGAAATTTGTCTCTGACCTCTCGGCTCTGAAGGCACAATAAAGTGGTATAAACATTCCAGCCTGAATGATGATAGCCACATGGGTCTGAACTTTCTGCTGGCCAGTCAAGATATGGGATATATGTGATTGCCAACAGCCCACAGTGCACCTGGATTTGTTAGGAAAAGTAGAGCAATTTATTTCTCACTCTCCCAAGGAGAAAGCCTTGTGGCTGTCACTGGTAGATTCTTGATGGTATCTGGCATGTAGTTTTCTGGCTTAACTCCATATGGGGAACCTGGTTGTGGTCTGTCCTGCATAATAGGTGTGATCATCTTACCGGGAGTCACAGTTGTGGTCACTTTTAATCCAGTGTTGTCTGAGAAAAAGTACAGTTAATTAAGGAATCTGATTGGGTGGCTTGTGCTTCCAAATAGAATTTGTAGCTGGATCTGTGAAAGATGGGAGTAGAGGTGTAGGTCAACGGCTTCACCATGATGCCCTAATAACTTGCTCTTCCCATAGACCAGGCAGGCAAAAGCTTAATCTTAATCACAGTCTGGCCCGTAGTTTGGCAGGACACCCTACATATCCTCCAGGAACAAAGAGAGATAAGCATCCTTGTGATAAACAGTCACAAGTTGTTTCTCATCTGCTTCCTTAGTGTCAGTTGTGTACCGCATAGCTGCAGGCTTTAAGAAGGCTGTAGTTTGGAATTGGCTTCTCAGTAGCCTGTGTTCTCATCTAGCTTGTCATCCTGTGGGACTAGGGGTACTGATCTTGCTTTTGCTGTTTGAGTTAGTAATAAAGTATATGAATCTGCTTGGTCTCATTGTCATCTTGCTGACTGCATATATGGAAGTGTAGAGAACTGTTCTGGCCCTGCTAACCATTGTGCTACTGCTAAGAGAAGATTGCTTGACTTCATTAATTTGTCGTGACATTTAAATAAGATGATGTATTTAAAGCATTCAGCACAGTTCTTGACATACAGTAGATCATCAAATGTTAGCTATTATAGGAGTACAGGTGCACCTCAACTTACAAAGGAGTTATGCCCCAGTAAATTCATCATAAGTTGAAAATACCACAAGTCAAAAAATGTGTCTTATAGACATGCTGGGATACAAAAACACAACATCCAAAAAACCCAGGCAACACAGTGCACTAGCCGTTGTTTATGCTCATTATCACGTGGCTGGCTGGGAGCTGTGACTTACTGCTGCTGCCCAGCATCATGAGAGAGAGACCGCATAATGCTAGCCCAAGAAAAAATTCAAAGTACAGTTTCTTCTGAATGCGTGTCACTTTGTCATTTTCCCACCATTGTGAAATCAAAATCAGTCAGTTAAACTTACAGATGTCCGGGACCATCTGTGCTAGAGTTGTATTATGAGTAACACAACTTAAAATTTTGAACCACTGATTCTAGAAAGCCTATTTCAAGAACTGATAACCTAATTTCTTCTGTGACTGAGGATACAGAAAGCCAGAGCTGGTATGGGTTGAATAAATCAGGATGCTTTTGGAATTCCTGAAGACTAGCTTTGCACTGAATTGTTGGTGTTTGTGGTTTTGTTAATTTTATAGAAGCATCTCTAGTTTTTTCTAATGCTTATACTGCAAATCAGTTTTTCAGTGAAAAATGCAGACTTTTTCTCATTTGAACCACATCAGTGGGTACTTTCCAAATAAACTTTGCTTTGTGGGACATAAGAGGTGGAACTCACAAAGCCATAAGGGAAATTTCCAATTTAAAATACCAGTTATATTTTTTTCAGGTGTCAGAATAGTATTTATGTATATAAATTACATACTTCAAGAAGTCATTTTTTAGGTACCGAAATGCTTACAGATGAAATCATGTGATGACTGTGGTTGTCATAGATAGAAGAGAGGTTTTAGGACTTTTTCCCATCTAGCTTAAATAGGGACTTTAACTTTGGTGTTCAGAAATTGAAGATACTATTTATTCATTCTGCAAACATGTTGAATCCTGCTAGACATTTTCTCGATATGCATCTTCTGGGTTGCCCTGAGACAGTGTTTTTTATACCTGTTGTCTTGGCTATTAAAAGCATTTTGATTCACTCTAATAATGTTCCAGTTATCTTGATAAATTATTGGTCACCACTGTATGTAAAACAATTCTTCCTGTGGCTCAGTTTGTACTTTCATATTCTATTTCCTGCTATTTCATCTGGCCTATTATAGTAGGCTTGGCCACGCGTGACATATCACAATATTATAGGTCCATTTTCTTATAGTTATTTCTATTCATGTGTGTGTGTGCTTGTGCATGTATGTATAACGTAGGTGTTAGTATTGATTATTCTACATAGGTATGATTTTAAGTTAGTTTTTGCTTTGTAATGTTTTGTAATGAGCTTGAATAAAATTGTCACAAATATCTTGTTAACTTTGGTAAAACCTTTAAGAATTAATTTTTTTTTGGAGGGAAGGGGAATCTCATTCTGTTGCCAGGGCATGAGGGCAGTGGTGTCATCACAGCTCACTGCAACCTCAAATTCCTGTCCTCAAGCAATCCTACCACCTCAGCCTCCCAAAGTGTTATGATTACAGGTGTGAACCAAGGCACCTGTCTAGAAATTTTAATGTGAAAATCCACATTCATAGTTACATTTATACTTTGTTGCAGCCATTCACTTCCAGTTTTTTCCTGATTCACAAATTAATTTTGCAATTCACAACTTGCTATTCACCACTTCCCGTACTCTGGATTTTCGATGACTGGCTCCCTTCCCATTTTCTTTGTAGGAAGTAATAGCAGGGATGATACCATATAAGATTTAAATCCCAAAACTCAAAACTAAAGATAGATTTTGTTTATTTCCAGGAAAGATTTTTTTATTTTAATTTTAAAAATTTAAAAGACAATAAAACTTAGCTTTAGATTTGGTTGTCTTCCCATCAACTCTGCAAGAAACAATTGATAACCACAATACTTAAGTAAGAGTTTTCAGTGATATTTCCATGATAACATACAGGAAGCCTCCACAGATCCTCTGTAGAATAGGAGTATTTGAATTATGACTCTGAATTCCCAGTTTGGACCATAGCACTTTATCAACATTAGCACACATTGGCTGCTTGCCTCCCAGTAAGGACCACCGTGTCTCATCTGCGTCAACGTGTTAGAATTTCTGTTTTGTGAACTGTAAAACCTATTACTAGCTGGCTGGGGTTAGTAGAGCCAAACCGTGTGCTATCTAGGATCAAAGCTTAGGGTTTGCTAATTTACTTGTAGCCAATCACAGGAAGGATGTTCCCAGGGGAATTCTCCACAGCAGAGTATAGGAATCTACTGCTTTCATGGCACCTGCTCCCATTACAGAGCTGCTGGCTGACCCTTCCACCACCTGACAAGAATACCTGGACTATTGGATCCAGTGCACTGTGTCTGCCCAAGGAGAGAGACATTAGACCTACAAGTCAACTAATGGACAATTAGTAACCTACCTACAAGTTAAGGTACTTTGGCTTTTTTTTTTTTTTTTTGACCTCACTGGAAAGGAATGTGTGTGTGTATAATGTTTAAAGACTTCCATTTCCTTGTTGATTTTCTATTTGTTCCTATTCATTATCGAGAGTAGGGAATTGAAGTCTTTGACTCTTGGCAAATTGTCTATTTCTTCCTTGTTTGTGTTTTTGCTTCTTGTGTTTTCATGCTTTACTGATAACCTACAGATCACATTCGATAATTTACTTTAAAAGTAAGCACCTGCCTTGGGGAGTGGGGAGGTCTTGTGATTCATGGTAACATCCTATCCCCAAGTGAAGAATCCTATGAATTCCTCAAATTGTTGATGTACTGATTAATGTGTAATCTACTGACACTGAAAAGGATACTAGTTCATTTCTAAATGATGAAGTTTTACTGATTGTCTTGCACACAAACATTTTAGCCTATATGTTGCAATTTGTAGCCAATGATTGTGACCTCTGTATTGTACCATCCAATGAAAAAGGACAACTCCTGTATGAGGAGTCCTCCTCCCTTCCCCTAAACTTTGCTATAAAAGCCTTCCAACTTGTAGCGGGCTCCAGAATACTTCCAACTCTGTTGGTGTGTCTTCCCAGGTCGATCTTCACATTTGGCTTCCAAAAAACTTTTATCAAATTATTTCTACCTCAACAACCTTGATTTCAGTTGGTGGTGCATATGTTTATAATTTTCTTTTGGAATGACCCTTTTATCATTACAAAATGCCTCTCTTTATCAACATATTTGGTGTTAGTTTCTATTTTGTCTGAGATTAGTATAGCCAGTCTAGCTTTCTTGTAGCTGCTGTTTGTGCAGTTTCTTTTTTCATCCTTTTACTTTAGTCCTATTTGTATTTTTGAATCTAAGGTGTGTCTCCTGGAGACAGCAGCATATAGTTGGATAGTTTTTAAAATCCAGACTGACATTCTCTGTCTTTTGGATTGTTGTGATACTGTGAAATAAATGTCTGGTCTTCCTCACCTTTTCCTGGCATACAGCTTCTAAAATCTGTGGAATCTCCAAAGTGATAAATATCTTTTTGTATGCTAATGAGTTGACTGGTGGCTGGCAGCCCCTGGGTAGCTTCAGGATGGGGGCTGGTCACCTAAATGGCCAAGGCCAGCTTAGAGAGTTGGGACTGTCAGCCCCACACCCCTTTCCTGGTGCCAGTTTTCTTTCTTAGTCCATTTTCTTTTGCTTATAGCAGAATACCTGACACTGGGAATTTATAAACAGAAGGAATTTATTTCTTATATTTCTGGAGCCTGAGAACTCTTGAGGTTGAGGTTGTACATCTAGCAGAGGGGGATAGAGGGAGAGAGTAGCCGAAGGTTAAGTTGATACCAATGGCCAGTGGTTTAATCAATCATGCCTATGTAATGGAGCCTTCCTAACACCTTAGATGACAGGGTTTGGAGAGCTTCCAGATAGCTGAACATCATATGTGGGGAGGTTCCTGGAGGGTATCACGCCCAGAGAGAGCATGGAAGCTCTATGCCCCTTCCCACAGCCTCTGTAACATCCTTTATAATCAACCGGTAAATGTAAGTGAAGTGTTCCCCGAGTTCTGTGGGCTGCTTTAGCAAATTAGTCAAACCCAAAGGGGGGGGGTCAAGGGAACCCCAATTTATAGCTGATCAGTCAGAAGCACAGGTAAAACAGTCTGGGGCTTGGGATTGACATCAGAATTGGGACAGTCTTGTGGGACTGAGCTCTCAACCTGTGGGATCTGACACTGTCTCCCTGGAGATGGTGTCAGAATTGAATCAAATTAGAGGACACCCAGCTGGTATCTGCTGCCAAACAGATTGCTTGCTTATTATGTGGAGCGAAACTTCCCTACATCTGGTGTCAGAAGTGTGTTGTGAGAGTATAGTGGGAGAAACTGCGTTTGTTATTCCTATATTCTCAGAATCGTTTGTTCAGTTCAAATTTAATGTTACTTTTGATGTAGTTGGATTTATGTCTGCTGTTTTAATTTTTGTTTTTTCTCTCATTTTTTTTAGTCCTTTCTTCTTCCTTAGTGGCTTTTTACATTAAGTGAATATTTTCTAATGTAGCATCTAAATTTCTTTAATATTTTCACTGTATATTTTTGTTTTACGAAAGCACAAATTATTTTAAAAATCATTTTTATTTCTTATTTTAAGGTGTTAAGCATTTAAAATCTGATTTATTGCACTTGTGGTTTTAACTAAGGTTTTATGATTGTAATTTATGTTTTTAACAGAACTTTAAAGTTTACATGTTAATACTTTATATTAGATAACAAAGTTTACATATTTATGTAAGGTCTAACTGTTTAGAAGCATATAACTTATTGGTTTAAGATTAATACATTTAATCATTAGAAGTACTGAGTCTCTCAGAAGTACAATTAATGGTGAGTATTTTCCATGCAAAAAGCCTTTCTGCACACATATCAATGCCATATAGCTAAAATACTACCATCCTTCTGCTGGCTTAGAACTAGATCTCTATAGATCAAAATGGATAGATCTCAAAGTTAAACGGAAAAAGAAAGTTGTAGAATTTATTCATCAAACATTTATTGATTGTCAGACAGGTACTGGGAGTACACTGCTGAAACCAAAGTCCTAGCCTTTTTGGAGCTGACAGTCTGGTAGAGATATAATATGCTACTGTAAATGATAAATACAAATGATATAGTATTCAGTGCTGGATATATATGCAAGTGAAAGTACTTTAAACTATATTGAATATAGGATCTAATATGCTGAATTTATTAAGGATAGACATTGGTAACCATACACATTGGATTATATTGTCTTGGGAGAAAAAATGAGGGTAGGTGTTAGAGGAAATTTAATTACGTAATATTTTGTTATTTTGATGCAATTAAAAATGGCTTCACGTAAACATGGCAGTGTAGTATTGTCCATTCTTGGGTTGGTGGGTACTTAATTGGCCTGTCATATTTATGTACCTTATGACCAGGATACGGAGCAATTCAAGCAGCAAATGTATAATATTAAATAGATTCCTCTTTAAGAGCTTTCTGAAGTGTCATAGAAGAGTCAAGACTATCACTGGTGTGGGTGGAGAGGTTGTAAATGTGGGGCTCAGGGTGGTTGCTGCGTGTGTCGAATACTGGCATCCCGGAGTCTGTGTGCACGAGTGTGGCTGTGTACGTGCGAATAATCTCGTAGAGACAGGTTGATCCCAGGAATGAAGGAAAGTGGAGCGGGATTTTAAACACAGAGATTTGGTAGGAGGAGGGTCTGCTCTGTCACTGTGAATGAAGATTACATTTACAAGGGTGCATATTTTATAGATTTTGTGGTGGAGAGATGACAGGTGATACTGTTTTTTTCCCTTCAGAAAAATAAACAGCCAAGTAGAGGGAGTATGTGTGTGGGTTGGAATGGCTGGGTACCTGGGAGGAGACAAAAGATCTTACAGAAAGGGGAAAATAAAACTTCTTAGAATGTAAGTAAAATTTCAAGAAAGTGACGTAGAATTGTTGGGCAGTGTTGACCCTTGAACAACATGGGTTTGAACTGCATAGGTGCACTTGCACGAGGATTTTCTGCCACCCCTGAGGCATAACTCTCATGTTGTTCAAGGGTCAGCTATGTTGTCCTTTTACAGTCTAATTGTGCAGTTATCAGGCATTCTTCAAGAAATGTTTAACTCCCATTTTAACTCCATTTTAGGTCATTCAGGGGTGCTTTCCCAGGTGTCAGTTTTCTTCTTTGCCAACAAAGGAAAGAGAGAGAAAAGTTAACCCCAAATTATACATAAAGATTGTTTCTCTTACTACTCATAGGCTTTGTGTTAGTTTGCTATGTGTTTGAAATAAAAACCAAACTGTTCTTTCTACTCACACGATTCACCACTTTACCTCTGGTCACAAAAATGTGTGTGCATTTCTTCCCATTGACGACCAATCAGTTCTCCAGCAGACACCAACTGGGTGTCCTACAGTTCAATTCCATTTGACAGCATCTACCTGGAGATAGCATCACATTCCACAGGTTGAGGGCTCAGTCCCACAAGACTGCCTCCAACTTCAGACACCACTCACAGGTCCCAAGTCGTGACCTGTACTTCTGACCAGCCAGCCGTAAATGGGGTATTCCCATGACTCCTCCTGGGATTTGATTAATTTGCTAGAGCAGCTCACAGAACTCAGGGAAGCACTTTACTTACATTTACCCATTTATTCTAAAGAATATTAGATAAACAGCCAGATGGAAGAGATGCATAGGGGAATGCATGTGTGAGAAGGGGCGTGGAGCTTCCATGTCCTCTCCAGGTGCTCCACCCTCCAGGCAGCTTGATGGTTCATCAGTCTGCAAGCTCTCTGATCCCTGTCCTTTGGGGTTTTGTGGAGGTTTCACTATGTACACACCACCGGCCATTGGTGATTGACGTGGCCCGCCTAGGGACGAGGAATGAACACAGAGACAAAGAGATGCACACACACAAAGACGGTACAAGACTGCAGTGCCTTCCTGCTGCAGCGTGTTTATTTTTAACACAGCCTGTCTGGCAACTGTCCCACCGCAGTTTCCTTGTTCTCACACTGTCCTACTCAGCACGTCCTGTTCCTTGTTGTTTTGTCTCCGGAGAGCCGATGTTTGCATTCTGAGCTCTCTAGCCCCTCCTGTTTGCAGGGTCAGGGTGCCCTGGCTCGCGTGCAAGCCCACAGGCATGTTCTCGGAACAAAACAACAAGGAAATGTTCCCAGCTCCGGGCTACATATGACCCGAAATGTCCTCTACAGTGATCAACTTAACCTTTAGCCCCTCTTCACTCCTTGGATGTCCAGGGATGGTGCTGAAAGTTCCAACCCTCTAACCACATGGTTGGTTCACTTGGCAACTTGACCCCATCCTGAGGCTATCCAGGAGCCCAAGAGTAGCCTCATTAGAACAAAAGATGCTTCTATCACCCAGGAGATTGCAAGAGATTTAGGAGCTCTGTGTGAGGAACCAGGGTCAAAGACCAAATATTAGAGCACAAGAGTCTCCTAGCACCCCTGTCTACAAGAGTTTTAGGAGCTTTGTGTCTGCAGCCAGGGGCAGAGACCACATATGCAAGGGCTGTCCAGAAAGTATCCAGCAATTGTTACCATAAGGAAAATAGTTACATGGCTGGATAACTTTCCAGACAGCTCTTGTATATTTCTTACCAAAGGCTACCATAACAAAATGTCACAGACTGGGTGGCTTAAACAACAGAAGTTTATTTTTCACAGTTCTGGAAGCAAGAAGTCCAGGATAAGTGTGTTTTGATTTCTCTTCTCCTAGGGCCTCACTCCCTGTGGCTCGCAGGGCTTACCTTCTTCCTGTATCCTAACATAACCCTTCCTCTGTGGACCAACATCTCTGGCATCTCTATTATAGAGGATACCAGTCAGATTAGGGCCCCACCCTTATAGCCCTATTTAACCTTAATTACCCCCTTAAAGGCCCTATCTCCACATACGTTGGGGGTTAGGGCTTCAATGTTTGAATTGATGCTGGGGGCTGGGGGAGGGTACAATTCAGTTCATAACAGGCTCCCACCTCCAAGTTCACATAAGAGCTGGGTGATTATTAGGCATCTTTAACTCTCTTTCAAAGTGCTGTTTTTTTATTTTGTGTTCTTCTACCTGATCAGTCAGTTGTCATACTGAGGAGCTTTCCTGGGAGAAGACATGTGAGAAATACACAGATCTTTCTCCTTGGATCTTCTATTTAACCCCAAAAAGCGCACGCCTTCTTCAGTGTCTTTTTTTTTTTTTTTCCCCCAGTGAGCGCTATGACTCATTCTGTTTCCAACCTCGTGATTAGTCAAACTGTAATGTGAGGAACATAGTCCTAACAAGGATAAGAGTGGTAACGTGAGTGTTAGCATATGGTGGTTGATTTTTTTTTTTAATTGACAGACTTTACTTTTTAGATTAGGTTTAGGTTTATAGAAAATTGAGCACATAGTACAGAGCATTTCCATAAAGGAGGTTTATGGGACGTTCCTGTCTCTGAAGCTCTAAGTTGCCCCTATGATTAGCATCTTGCATTAGGGTGGTGCATTTGTTATAATTAATAACTAGTATTGATATGCTGTTAACTAAAGTCTATAACTTAATCAGGGTTGACGGGTAGTGTGCAGGTCTGTGGGTTTCACTAAATGTATAATATTGTGTGTGTACTATTACAAGAGGGTTTTTTAAAACAAAAACTTTATGAAAGCAAAACATACCTAAGAAAGGACACAAAAGGTAAGTGTATAGTTCAGTGGGTTATCATGTAGGGAACACACTTTTGTGTAAACACCATCCTGGTCAAAAGCCCTTTCGTGCCATTTACTTACCAACCACTATTCCCTCACACCTTCTAAGAGGTACCACTCTAGTCCATAGGTGGTTTTGCCTGTATTTAAATCTAGATGTAAACAGAATCATTATTCTTTAAATCTAGCTTTTTTTACTCAGTATTATGTTTGTTAGATTCATCCATGTTGTTGCATGTAGCTGAGTTTGTTCATTTTCATTACTTCAGTGTTCCGTTACATGACTATGTTTCCAATTTTTGCTTACTGCACATAATGCTGCTGGCAGCATTATTAATCATGCATTTCTGTTTGGTATATACCTTGGAATGAGAATTTTTAGGGCTCAGAACTTGCATTTATTAACCTTTAGTAGGTGATGCCATGGATCTTTCCAAAGTGTTTGCCAGTTTATAGACCATTCTGTGTTCCTATCACCATTGTATGAGAGTTCCAATTGTTCCATTTTCTTGCCAACATTTGTAATTGTCAGTTTTAATTAGCCACTCTGGTGGGAGTGTAATGTTATCTTATTATGGTTTTCATTTGCATTTCTGATATTAATAAAATTTAGTACTTTGCAAAAATTTTGCCATTTAAATACAGTTAACTGAGCTCCGGTTTTTGTTCATTTTAATCAGATCTTGTACACATCCTTCATTTTCTAAATATTTGATTTTTGTGATATTAAGCTTTGTGCCAGGAACCAGGGACAAAGACCAAATGTATTTCTTAGTATATTACAGGTGGTATATCCATAAAGTGGAATGCTGTTCAAGCAATGAGGTAGATGGTAGGTATATATGTAGTGAAATAAGATATACTAGGTATAATAAATGAAAAAAAGGCAAATTTTAGACAATATGTTTGGTAGATTCCAGTTTTGTTTTAAAAGATGTTTTATTTATGAATTAGAGTCAGTTTGTGCCTAGAAATTTTCTTAGGCCATAAGGTAACATTGCATATCCATGGGGAGTTTAGACATTGGGGATGGACAGTAAGAACTTTTTTACTGTATGTTTGAGCTTTTTTTTTTATTTATAGTGAGCATGGATTACTTAGAATAAAGAGATTGTTAAAATAAGAGCAGACCGATTGGCATTTAACACGTTAACTACCATGTGAGTTGTATTTAACTCAAGCTAGTTTTGAGCCCAGGGCCTCGCGAAGCATATGTAACTCACATGTCTCTTTACCTTAGGAGCGACGTGAAATATTTTTTAAGTTTCATATAACTCATGCACAGAAAACAGTAAAAAATAACAAGTTTTTCATTAAATTAAAAAGAATCATTTTGTTTTTGAAGTTTTTATTCTATTTTCATAATAAAACACTGTGGCCCCAAGGAAAATTTTTTTTTCTAATGTGACAGTCCATGCATTAAATGTAACAAATAAAATGCTAGCTGTATTGTGTAGAATGAATTTCTGTTAAATACTCCAGAAATTTTATTGACATTTGCCTTACATTATTATATCCCCCATTGCTATACCTCTCCCTAACTTAAAGATGGGGCTTGTCTAGTCTGAAGTTTCACTAATTATGATTGATACAGTCAGCTACTGATTTTCTTAGAAATTTTATCTAGGCAAAGCAGTGTTTTAATAAACGATCTTTATTTCTTACAGATTTCTGACATTCAGAACAACTGACTTTTAATACACTGCTACTATATCAACTCAACAATGAATTGGAATGCAGAACCAGAGAGTGCTACATTACCACCACAGTATCCTAAAAGCCAATCGTCTTTTTTGCAGCAGTCTTTAATAAACCAATTTACCACATCTCACAGCTCTTTCGGCTGTCCTGGAAATAACCAAGAAGCGTGCATGTATCCCAGTAATTCAAATCCAGTACCACAGCCACTGCTGAATATCCAAAATTATCCTCAACAGATCCCTGTTTCTGATATAAATAATGGGACAGTTGTGGCCTCACAAACTGCATTAGAAAGAATAACATTTGGAAATGTCAAAGGACCCAAAGAACTAAGTCACAATTTACAAATGTCTTCAGGAGTTACACAGAATGTATGGTTGAACTCAACAATGAGAAATCCTGTGCTTTCTCATACAGGGGCAACAGTATCTCATCAAGCTGATTTTGCAACTAATGTACCCAATATACATGCACCACAGAGTCAACTTGTAACATCAGATACCTATTCTTTGCAACTGCAAATGATCCCTTCCAATTCTCTGAGAGTTCCTATAACTTACCAAGGGAATCAGGGACTTAACCAATCTTTTTCAGAGCGAAAGGTTGACTGGGCACAACAGTATGCATCTAATGGACTGACTTATCCAGATTACAGACCACTTCCCAAGCAATATTGTTATGCACCACAAAAACTTTTGCAAGATCCTAACGTTCAGAAAGGAAACCCTATGCCATCTACGTCATTACATGTTAAAAATAGTCAGCTTCCAAATTCTTCCCTGACTTTACAGTCAAAGGAGACTGCAGCTGTACCCTCTCAACAATATGCCACTCAACTTGACAAAAGACTCCCTCCTCCTCCTCCTCCTCCTCCTTATGACTGTAGCTACAGAAGCCAGCCTTTGCAAAGTGCTCAGCATGTTCTTAAACACGTGTCTGTGGAAGTTCCTCAGAGTCAAAAAATGCACTCATCTGAAATAAGGACAGACTCTTACAGAGGCTTTCAACAGGAGTGGCAAAACCCTAATGAAAATGTCAGCGCAATTGGAAATTTCTGTAATGTGAAAGTAAATGCCAATGTCAAACAGCCTTTTAATGAACCAATTAGATCTTCTGTGGATGCTGTTCAGACTCTTGCTCAAAATAATCAAGAGAAAAGAATGGATTCTTGTAATCCAGCTTCAAATCAAGTACTGGATGCAAGTGTCACAAAAGAAAAGCTAGTGAGAGATATTAAAACATTAGTAGAAATAAAAAGGAAGTTTTCAGAACTTGCAAGGAAAATTAAAATTAATAAAAATCTTTTGATGGCAGCAGGTTGTATTAAAATGACTAATACCTCTTATAGTCAACCAGCTCAAAATTCTGAATTGTCCCTCAAAGAACAAACTGCTAAAATTCAGTCTGGACTACAGATAACCCCAGTAACTCCAGAGATTGCAGAGGGACAGTCATCAACAATAGCAGAATCTACAGAAACAAGTAAAACACACTGTGCATTAAATTCCAACATTCAAGAAATCAATTGCAGAAAGTTTAGCCAAGTCAGTTCTGTTGTACTAAATTCTGTCTGTTCGGAAAAGTTGCCAATGCCAGGCCAGTGTCATGATTGGAAAGTTCCAGTGTCTTCAAAGACATCAACTGTTGAGATGACCCAGGCAACATTGAATGATACTCAGCTTTCATCAGAAAATTCTGTCCAAGTTGAACTGAATCTGCCAGCAATTTGTGAGACAACGTCTGTTCCACAGTCTACATCCTTTGAGGAATATGCTTCAAAACTTCTAAATAAAAATAGGCTACTTCTTAATTTGCTTACACAAGGAGACAACATTGAGAAGAAATTCTTAAAAGATGCTAGTAAAACTATTCAGGATTCTAAAGTAGACAGTTGTGAAATGAATCTGAATACTCAAATCACTGGTAACCAACTGACCTTGAAAACTACAGAAACATCAAGTACTTATAATGTAAGTGCCAGGATTTCTGACAACTCTAATTGCATCAAGCATGAATCCTCAACAAAAGGAATGCCTGCTGAAAGTGACAGTAATTATTCCATGGAATTGCTGGCAACATGTCTTTCTCTGTGGAAAAAGAAACCTTCAGAAACTATGGAAGAAAAACAGTGTAATGAGTCAAGAACAAACAGAACAGCAGTTGGAATTTCAAAGCCTAAAGATGTCTGTGTTAAGAGTCTTTGTTCAGTTGTGGGAAATTCTCAGGATAAAATAGTTAATCCCTCACAAGAAACAGCTTTGTCGATGGTAGTACAGAATTATGAGTCTTCAGGTACAACTATAACAAAGGGAACAGAACTTCAGATTGCTGTAGTATCACCCTTAATTCTTTCAGATGTCAAAACATTGTCTGTCAAAGGAATAACACCTGAAGCTTTACCTGAAACGGTATATCCAGTTATTAAAGAAGGCAGTGTTCGTAGCTTACAAAACCAATTGGCAGAAAATACGTCAGTAAGTGCTGCTTTGAAAGTTGATGTTAATGGACCAGTAGCAAGTACTATAACATCAACCAAGATTTTCCCACTAACTCAGAGGGAAAAGGAGAATGAGTCAACTAATGGTAATTCAGAAGG
The DNA here is from genome assembly GCA_004363605.1 of Indri indri. Lineage (NCBI taxonomy): Eukaryota > Metazoa > Chordata > Mammalia > Primates > Indriidae > Indri > Indri indri. The sequence continues at coordinate 10,520 of RJWJ010015101.1, read as the reverse complement.
CACACCTGACGTCAATCAAGGAAAGTATAACACATCAGAATCAGAAATCCATTCTGTTGTGAGGGATAAACAAACCTTGTATGAATCAGGAGATAATACTATTGTGAGTAGTGATATATTACAGATTGACAGTATTTGTTCTCTTGTCGAAGGTGATGTATCTTACAATTCCCAAATAGCAAAGATATTCAACTCTCTACCTATGAAAAAGGTTGAGCCACAAAAACCTCTACCCAATCAGGAAGGGATTAGTAATGGAGAACAAAAAGAACAAATAGAAAACATCACTGAAAATAAAGACTTTGATTTTCAAAAAGATAAATTAGTACAGTGCACAGATGTTTCCCATAAAATAACTGATCTGTCGAAGTCAGAGCAACCTCCAGAGTCGTCATCTTTTAATAATGCTGAAGCAAATAGAGGTGCTCTAGAGGAAAGCAATGTGGCACATACCGTGGAGAAAGAAGACACAGCTAATAATATGTGTTCATCAGCTGCTGGTCAGCAGGACATTTACTCTCAGGAAATTGATGTATCCAGCAATTGTACTGCCCAAGAGCCTGCAAGAGATGAGATTGATAATGATAAGACATCTGCCTTATACCTACATGATCAGCTGTCAGAACTGTTAAGAGAGTTTCCCTATGGCATTGAAGCTATAAACAGACATGAAGGTTCTGTGGGCCAACAGATGACCAACCAGATCTCAGAAGATCAAACTGGTGGTAAATCCAGTTGTGACTCCAAAGACTCAACAGATCAAATACAAATTACAATTTTAAGCTCAGAGCAAATGAAAGAATTGTTTCCTGAACAGGACGATCAACCCTGTGATGTAGACAAATTGGCAGAACCTCAAAAAGAAAAGCCTACTGCAGAAGCAGGTGGCCAGAGTGACACCCAAGCACCTACAAAAGGAGAAAATCGTGATTCTCCAATAGTGGACTCAGAGAAAGATGATGTCCGTTGCTGTGCATTGGGTTGGCTGTCTATGGTTTATGAAGGAGTACCCCAGTGTCAGTGTAATTCCATCAGTAACTCTACTTCAAAAGAAGAGAAAGGGAAAGCACAGTGTTCTCCTTTGAAGACCAACAGTGGTAAACAAGGGGAGAGAACCTCTGCTGGAGTTGTCTCTATTGTTGAACTTAATAGTCCTTCAGATAATCCAAAGACTCCTCTGACTCTTACAGATGAGAAAAATCATTTTCCTGAACTACAAAGCAACAATATAAAAGATATATCCAAAACAAAACATAATAGCCTTCTAAAGATGGAACAAGAATTAACTGGTCCCTTTTCCTCTAAATGTGATAAAGTAGTTTCCTTGCAAAATCATGAAAAAAAACCCCTGAGATTTCATGAGGTAACCTTTCACTCCAGTAATAAAACGGCATTTTATGAACAAACTTCTCAAGAAAGCTTGCAGAAGAAACATGTAACACAAAACTTACGCCCACTAAAAGCAAAAACAGTTTTATTGATAAATAAAGATCTGTATAAGAAGAATAGTTCTTCAATACAGTTAGTATCACCAGAAAAGAAAAAGTCAAAATTTAAAGCAGGTGGCTTCAGACAAAAACATCTGGAAAAAAGGAAGTTAGACCAAGGAAGCATACTGGACATGGAGGTAAAGAAGAAGAAACATGATAAACAAGAGCAGAGTAAAACCGCGGGAGGCACACTCAAGTTACGTGATTTTTTGTCAAACCCAAATGAAAGAGCCAGTGTTAAAGAAAAGACTGTGTCAAATACTAAGTCCTCAGACCCGAAGGCTAGTTCATCTAAAGGTAGTAGAGTTCTACCTGCGAAGGAGTATTTACAAAGGCAGAAGCATAAAGAAGCGATGAGTAATAAAGCATCAAAGAGAACCCATGTGAAAAATGTACCATGCAATTCTGAACACCTGAGATCTGGTAAGCTTTCTGTGCAAGTTGGAAGTTGTGAGAAATCAAATGAGAGACACAGTATCAGTGTACAGACCTCTAAAGAATCATTAAATATTTTTACAAGCCATGGTAAAAACCTCAAAGTCCACCATTCCGAGGAGTCTAAAACATGCAACGTTTCAAGAAATGTTAAAGGAGCAGTTGGTGGAAAGCAGCCTGACAAATTGTGGATTGATAAGGCCAAATTAGGCAAAAAATTAGCCAATATAAGCAATGAAGTTCAGTTTGGCCAAATGCCTCCACAAGCAAAGGAACAAAGGAAATCATACCTGAACAGAGTTGCATTTAAATGCACTGAACGTGAAAGCATTTGTCTCACCAAATTAGATAATTCACCTAAGAAGCTTAATAAAAATAAAGAGAAGACACCGGAAAATAAACTTAAGACCCTTTTACCTGTGAAAGATACTACAGAAAAACCAGGCATGCTGCAGTTTAAATTGTGTCCAGATGTGCTGTTAAAGAATGCAAACTCTGTTGAAGACAAAAAGGATCTAAAGCCTCGTCCTAGGAAGGAGCAAGCTGCTGTGCAAGGTTCAGTATGATTTTCTCGATGGTGTCTACAACATCGTAAAAGAGTTGTAGATCGATATTTGGGCTGATGCCTCTCATGCTATCTGGGTAGCTGGGAAAGGTTTTAATTTGTTACTCCATTGCCTGGCATTTGTTTTTCTCAGTGTTTCTTGGGCAATATTTAATTTTATATTTACCGCCATCTTATTATAAATTGTAGTAAATTAGTGATAATGAGCTATATAAAACTGCAAGGTTTGCCAACTACAGATACTTCAGTATGTACCAAGAAGGCTGTATTGTTTAAAACATTCCATGTTCCTCGTGACAAGTTTGAAAAGTGTCAAGTATACATTATTCTAAGAGTCTTTGTTTTGTTAATTCTCCTTTGGACTTGTAATTTTAAAGCCCTGTGAATTTGGAAATTTTGTTCTAAGTATTAGGGAATATGTAACGATTGATAGTGAAATCTTTTCGTTCATATGGGAAATGGGTCAATTTATTACCATCTTTGAAATAGTTGATGACTGTGTTATCACCAGTTAAAATGGAAACATCTAGTCTACTCATGAAATGGGAGGGCCATGAAAGCCGTATTGTCCATTGTTAAGTTATGTCTCTAAAGCCAGGGTGGCATGTCTTAGGTAGCTTAATGGTAGACCTCTTAATGTAGTGCAGAAATGAATGAGAAAATAGATGACTAGTTCTTTATGGTAGTAAGGTAATGTTTAGGGATTGTGGATAGTGTTAGGTCATTAAATATGAAATGTCCAATTTCGAATCAAAAGTTTAGTTTATTCCATCTCAAATAAGAAGCAGTACAATTAATCAGAGTGTGTGCCTAAACTATTGACACAGTTTTGCCATCTTAATGGTAGCTTGTTTAAGAAGCCTGGAGAGCCAGTGGCAATGAAATCGCCAAAGGTATTTTCCACAGCTTGTTGAAAATTGAATATTTTTTCTTCTAAGAAGAGATCCAAAGCCTGGAAAAAATAAGTAGTAGTCATTTGGTGCAAAGTCTGGTGAATGCAGTGGATGACAAAGAGTTTCCAAGTCTAGCCTCTGTAGTTCGAGCAGCTTTGTGCGACATGTGGTTGAGCTTCATCTTACAAGAGGATCAGCCTGTCTCCATTGACCAGTCTTGGTTGCTTAACCACGAGCATCCTGATCATTTCATCCAATTGGTTGGAATAGACATTCGCTATAATCGATTGACCAGGTATCATGAAGCTGTAGTGGGTAATACTAGTGCTAGACCATCAAACAAACACCATTAGCTTTTTTGGGTGAATATTCGGTTTTGGACTGTGTTTCAGAAGTTCATCTTCATCTAACCATTGTGCCGAACACTTGTGATTGTCAAAAGAATCCATTTTTCATCACAACATGAAATACAATGTAGAAGTGGCTTGCCTTTATGTTGTGACAGCAAAGAAAGGCAAACTTTGAGATGATTTCTTTTCTGACACTTTTTAATATATGCGGAATTCATCAGCTTCTTCGCTGATTTGTTTCAAATGGTCCAATATCATTGGAATAGTAATGTCAGACCTTGCTGCTAATTCACGCATAGGTTAAGATGGATTCGCTTCCACTACAGCTTTCAGCTCATCATTAACCACTTTGGTTTCAGGTCGTCCACATGGCTCATTTTCAAGATTAAAATCACCAGGACAGAGCATCTCAAGCTGCTGACGTGTATTGTGTGTTCATTAGCCATATCCTTCCCAAACACTTTGTTGATATTTTGAGTGGTCTGCATAGCATGGTTCCATGACGGACTCATATTTCAAAATAACGTGGATTTTTGACTTGGCCATGGTTTCACAAAAATTGCTCTAAAAAAAAGTTTGAAAGATAATCACAAGCCAAACCATGTGTTTGAAAGAATGAGGACGTACCTTCTCAATAAAAATAAAACAAGAAGTTTCAAAGTGAACCGTGAGAGATCAATTGTCAAACTTAGTACTTAAGGAAATCGGACATTTCATGCTTAATAACCAAATATATATGTGTGTATATATGTATATATATGTGGGGGTGGGTGGGGGTGTGTATACATATATATGTATGTATATTTAGCACATTGCGCTGAGAAAATCAGATGGAAATCGTAGTCTTTGCTTTTCCAACTGTATTTGTTGAGATGCATAAAGCTGTAGCATAAACAGGGTACATTTTCTTGGAAGGTGATAGAGGTATGTGATTAAATAGAGTACAAAATTCGTTTTGTAAAAAACTGGTGATTTCAATAGGTCCTTTCATTTGGATCCTTAGAATATGAGGTGTGGGTATAATCGGAGTATTTGGAAGTGGATGAGGGCATGTAAGTGACTTTATATCTGTGGGACCTTAAATACCTTCAGGAGTGTTGGTGTTCAGCTCAGGTAGGGGGAGCATAATTACATAGTGAACATGAACTTAAGGATGAAACATTTTTCCAGGCCTTTTCTTAGGGTTATGTTGTATGTGGACATACCTGGGCCTTCCAAAACTTATTTTAGGCTTACATGACTTTCCTTTATTGTAGTACTAGCAGAGATAAATAGCAATATCTAGAGATCTGAAAATGAATATTTAAATAGTTTCAGGAATAAAAAGTACAAAAGAAGACTGGTTAAAATGCGTAACTGTGAAGAAAAGGATGCTGGAGGACACTGAAGAAATAGGTAAAGTCATCAACTGTTTAAGTTTCAATTTTACTTTCTATCTGGTATATATAAGTTGAATTATGATTATGATACTATTATAAAGCATGATTTCATCCATGTTCGTTTTTTCATTCATTCAATGTTTATGAGTGGTAGGAGGACATTCTCCTGTTTTCTCTGTCATGCTGTGGACTGGGAAGCTGAGATTAATTTCCTTTTATCAAGAAAATAATCCTCAGCACAATGAGTTAGATAAAGGGTTTGCATATTTCCTGTACAGGACCAGACAGCAAATATTTTAGGTTTCTCCAGTCGTAAGGCTCATTATAACCTGCAGTCACATAAGGCTGACTGTATTTTGATAGTGAGAGGCTGATCCTAGCTGAATTCTTTTGCTGGGAAGGGCTTTTGGGCTGAGGGCCAACCAGAAAAACTAGAGCTTTCAGTATTCAATTTAATTAGTGGAATGAAGTACTTTATTTTTTAAAAAGGGGGAGACTTCGCAAAGTGTGTGAAGAAAGTGTAAAACAATACATAAGCAGGCATGTAGAAATTGAATCAAGTATACATTGAAACATGCATACAGGAAAAAACCAAGTTGAATCAAAGAAAGAAGAAACATACCTTTATTCAGAACAGGTAAACAACCTATAATGGGGGTGGGGAGGAAAAGAGCAGTGAGAGGTCTGAAAGTGAAAAAACAGTAGCCCTCAGGTTGGAATACAGAAAGCCAAAAGCAAGAATGATGCAAACAGGCACAGTGATCAAGGGAAGGAAGGTCCTTGGAAACAGGAGAGATGTACACATTACCTCGAAGAGAGAGTGAGAGGCATGTTTGGAATCAGGCTGAAAATGTTCCAAAGGCAGATACACAGATTGACCAAAGAGGCTCAGAGATAAGCAGAAGCCAGATGACAGCCGTAAAGACAGCCACAGCAGGACCAGCAACACATAGTGAATGTGAGCCTGAAATACTGAGAACCACGATGAAAAAATACAAGCCAGGGCACAAATACAGTAAGATCTGAAGCAGGGTAAGACAAACCAAGAATAAGTTACAGAACTCTGTCAAAGTATGATGAGACTCAAATAGGTGAAAAGAAAGGGGAAAGAAAAATCAGGTGGGTGCTACATGGGTATTCAAAGACCTGTTGGGGCAAATAGAACTAGCTGTGGAGAACAGAGCTCTGGGAAAGAGTGAAACATAGACCTAAGGTGAAGAGACTGGAAAAGAATGAACCAGCTATAAAGTGAGATGAAAATGAATGCCATGAGCTCCCAAACCAGCTATAAAGAAACACTTAAAGCCGGGCGCGGTGGCTCACGCCTGTAATCCTAGCACTCTAGGAGGCCGAGGCGGGCGGATTGTTTGAGCTCAGGAGTTCAAGACCAGCCTGAGCAAGAGCGAGACCCTGTCTCTGCTAAAAATAGAAAGAAATTAATCGGACAATTAAAACGACATAGAAAAAATTAGCCAGGCATGGTGGTACATGCCTGTAGTCCTAGGTACTTGGGAGGCTGAGGCAGGAGGATCGCTTGAGCCCAGGAGTTTGAGGTTGCTGTGAGCTAGGCTGATGCCACGGCACTCTAGCCCGGGCAAGAGAGTGAGACTCTGTCTCAAAAAAAAAAAAAAAGAATACTTGACCCACTCAGGCAGGAAGATGATAAACAAGACTATTATCCAGCAAGAGATGGCTACATGAGGAATGAAAGGTACAGATGGTTCTTGACCTTACAGAAGTGTGAAAGTGAGAGCACATTCTGTAGAAACCATAATTCGAGTAAACTATACAACTGTTCTGTTTCACTTTCGGTGCAGTGTTCAGTCAGTTACATGAGATATTCAACACTTTAGTATGAAATAGGCTTTGTGTTAAATGATTTTGCCCAACTATAGGCTAGTGTAAGTTCTGAGCATGTTTAAGGTAGGCTGGCTAAGTTATGTTCAGTAGGTTAGGTGTCTTCAATACATTTTCTTTTCTTTTCTTTTTTTTTTTTTTTTTTTTTTTTTTTTTTTTTTTTTTTTTTTTTTTTTTTTTTTTTTTTTTTTTTTTTTTTTTTTGGAGACAGAGTCTCACTCTTTTGCCCGAGCTAGAGTGAGTGCCGTGGCATCAGCCTAGCTCACAGCAACCTCACACTCCTGGGCTCAAGCGATCCTTCTGCCTCAGCCTCCCAAGTACCTAGGACTACAGGCATGTACCACCATGCCCGGCTAATTTTTTCTATATATTTTTAGTTGTCCGATTAATTTCTTTCTATTTTTAGTAGAGATGGGGTCTCACTCTTGCTCAGGCTGGTTTCGAACTCCTCAGCTCAGTCTGCCCACCTCGGCCTCCTAGAGTGCTAGGATTACAGGCGTGAGCCACTGCGCCCGGCCTTCAATACATTTTCAACTTGGATTTCTTCAGTTTATGATGGACTTATCAGGACATAATCCTGTTGCAAGTTGAGCATCTGTGTAGGTATTCTGAATAGGGAAAGAGCACTGAGGTTGAGGCACATCTAGAAATGGCACAGAAGTGGGAAAAGCTAGGTCTATCCAAAAAAGATACTAAGGCTAATACAACGCTGACGTGATTTGAAGAAACAGAAAAGTACAATTATGTTTTCATGTTTTAGAATAATTCATGCATGACAAGGCCAGACTATTAAAACTACCCTTATTCACTTTTTGGGACTGGCTGGTGCTCGTACTCTTTGTATTGCCAATTTAGATAGCTGTGAAAAAGGTCACATTCATAATGTGCAAAGGATGGATTTTACGGAGCGAGGGCAAAGGTAGAGCAGAGTAGCCCCGGGCAATGGTAACACCGGTGAGAGTAGAAAATATTCTCCAAAGGAAAGGCAAGATACCGTGTGTGTATAACTTCGTTCTGTGGGTAAAAAGCTGTCGTTTGTCAGACTTTTGGTTAACTACTTACCCAGTTTTCTTTTTCTGAGGCGGTCTCACTCTGTTGGCCAGGCTAGAGTGCAGTGGCGTCATCATAGCTCACTGCAAGCTCAAACTCCTGGGCTCAGGCAATCCGCCTGCCTCAGCCTCCCGAGTAGCTGGGACTACAGGCATGCGCCATCATGCCCGGCTAATTTTTCTGTTTTCTGTAGAGATGGGGTCTCGGTCTTGCTCAGGCTGGTCTCCAACTCCTGGCCTCAAGTGATCCTCCCGTTTTGGCCTCCCAACGTGCTAGGATTATAGGCATGAGCCACCGTGCCTGGCCATTACCCTAAATTTTATCCCACAGATGAATGCACATTTTCCTTCTGAATTTTCATTGATGATATATTGGTCACACTCAACATTGAGAGTAATAAATAAAATTTTTGTTTCCCTTAGATAACAATGTTAATTCAAGACCGTCCAAGAGAAGCTTCAGTGTAGATGGATTTGAGATGCTACAAAACCCAGTAAAAGATTCAAAAGCAATGTTTCAAACCTACAAACAGATGTACCTGGAGAAGAGAAGCAGAAGCCTTGGTAGCAGTCCTATAAAGTAATTACAAGATGTGGTTCTGTAGTTGCCACTGAGAAATTTCTGTCATTTTCCGTTCAGAATACTTTGCTGGAAGTAACTCAGAGCTGCCACAATAAAGATTTCTCTGTCAGAGAGAGTTTGGTCCCATTTAGGTTATGTATTCCATTGAAATTACTTAATTAAAATGGCTTGAGAACTTTGTGGGTAAGCAGACATAAGATATAGATAGTTTTTGGCAGGGAAGCCATAAGGTATTTGAACTTCTACATTATTGAACCAAGTTTACCGTTACTATAAGAATACTTTATACAGACCTAATTTTGAAATGCTGACTATCCACCTTGAGGGAAGATTGTTCCTCAGTTAGGGACTTGTTTATTTAACTGGGACTGTACATAGATTTTTGTTTTTAAGCAACATTAGCAAAACTTATTTTTCAAAAATGCCCACTGTGAATGTCAGATTATATTCTTAAGTATTTTATACCTAATTGTAAACTTTTTTTTCAGAAGTCTTGTTTTATACTTGTTAAACTGAATACAATTTTTGGATAATGTTTTAACATTACTTTTCATACTTGAAATAAACATTTATTTTTTAAAAAAACTAATTTGAGATCTTCGTGGCTTGATTTCTGTTTGGTTTCCTATCCTTGCAATAGGACATGTTTTGGAAAGGTATTTTTATAAGTTGAAATGTCAGTTTGTTGGATGTCACAGTAGATATTTTTAGATTGCATTCAGATGAGAACATAGACTTTTTCCTAAGTTTAGGAAATTGCAAGAAAGCAGGGAAGGCAAGATAAAAAGTGCATTCATTACGTTCAAAGTGCAAAGTAGACCAATGAATTTTAATAGAACAATGCAGTTCCTTGTGGTTTCAGCTTTCATATTGTAACAGTTATGTGTTGCTTAGTGACAGGGAGTGAAATGTGTTCCTAGGTGATTTCATCCTTGCGAGGACGTCAAAGAGTGTACTTACACCAACCTAGATCATACAGGTTGAGCATCCCAAATCTGAAAATACAAAATGTTCCACAATCTGAAACTCTGAGCACTGACAATACTCTTGCCTATGCACATCTAGATGAAAAAGCTCAAGACTAACTACTGGTGTTACCAAGTGAAAATTTTTATTTGAGATTCTCTTCAAGAGAATATTGAACTTTGGACTTTGGACCTTTGGATTAGGGATGCTCAGTTGGTAAATACAATGCAGATACTCCAAAATCTGAAAAAACCTGAAAATCTGAAACACTTCTGGTCTCGAGCATTTCTGATAAGGGATAATCAACCTGTATAGCCTACTGTGTACCTAGGCTATATTGTGTGGCCCAATGCTTCTAGGCCACAACCCTGTACAGCATGTTACTGTGTTGAATACTCAATCGTATTTGTGTATCTAAACAGAGAAGGTACTGTAAAAATACAGCATAAATGATAAAACGATACACCTGTATAGGGCACTTACCCGCGAGCAGAGTTTGGAGGACTGGGAGTTGTGAGTGAGTGAACGCGAAGGCCCAGGACAGTACTATACGTTACTATAGACTTTATAAACACTACCCTTAGATTACACTGAATTTATTAAATTTAAATAATAAATTTAGCTCACAGTAACTTTTACTTTCTAAACTTACCTTTTTTTTGGAGACAGGGTCTGACATTGTTGCACAGGCATGAGGGCAGAGGCATGATCATAGCTCAATGCAACCTCAAATTCTTGGGCCCAAGCAATCCTCCTGCCTCAGCCTCCTGAGTAGCTGGGACTACAGGCATGCGCCACCACACCCAACTCATTTTTCTATTTTTAGTAGAGACAGGGTTTCACTATGTTGCTTAGGCTGGTCTTGAGCTCCTGACGTCAAGCAATCCTCCCACCTTGGCCTCCCAGAGTGCTAGGATTACAGGCGCGAGCCACCGCGGTAAGTATAGTTAACA
>RJWJ010015100.1:0-36789 GCA_004363605.1 Indri indri | reverse complement strand
TTGCCTAATCCATCCATTTCTTTCCTTTTCAAAGCTGATTTACAAGAAATTTTTCAATAGGAAACCTTAGGAAGAAAGCAGCTAGTTCTCAATGGACATAAAATACCACTCTGTGTCAGCTCTGTGGTACCTGTCTTTACTCAGACAACAGGAGACATTTGTCAAGAGACGAGATGGCTGACCAGAGGCACCAGCAGCCAGATCATCTCAGAAAGAAGGAAAAGTTTGAGAGACTGCAGAATATACATTCTTCTCATCAGCATGTGGGACATTTTCCAGGACAAATCATGTTAGGCCACAAAGCAAGTCTCAGTAAATTACGAAAAATCAAAATCGTACCATGTAGCTTCTCAGACCATGGTGGAATAAAACCAGGAATCAATTCCAAGAATAATTCGTAAAACTGTGCAAATATATGGAAACTAAACAACCTGCTGCTGAGTGATCCTTGGGTCAATGATGAATTCAAGATGGAAATCAAAAGATTGTTCAAATTGAACAACAAAGATGATAGAAGCTTCCAAAATCTCTGGTATACAATAAAAGCAGTGCTAAGAGGGAAGTTTATTGCCTTAAATGCCTATGTCAAAAAAACAGAAAGATCACAAATTAACAAATTAATGTCACACCTCAAGGAACTATAAAAAGAAGAACCAAATCCAGAGCTATCAGAAGAAAAGAAATAACAGAGCTCAGAAATAACAAAAAGCAGAACTAAACAAAATTGAAACCAATAAAACAAACAAAGGATCAACAAAACAAAAAATTCTTTGAAAATATAAACAAAATTGATAAACCACTAGCTAAATTAACCAGAAATAGAAGAGAAAGAACTCAAATAAATTCAATCAGAAATAAAAAAAGAGGCATTACAATTGATACCACAGAAATACAAAGTATCCATGATTACCATGAAAACCTCCTTGCACACAAACTAGAAAATCTAGAGGAATCAGATAAATTTTTGGAAACACACAACCTTCCAAGTTTGAATCAGGAAGAAATAGAAATCCAGAATCGACCAATAATGGGTAGCAAGATTGAAAAAGTAACATAAAAATCTCCCAACAAAGAAAAGCCCCAGACCAGACAGGTTCATAGCCAAATTCCACTAGACCTACAAAGAACTAAAACCTATCCTACTGAAATGTTCCATGACATTCAGAAGGAGGGAATCCTCCCTAACTCATTCTACAAAGCCAGTATTACTTGGAAACCAAATCCACAAAAGGACACAACTAACAAAGAAAACTACAGACTAACATCCCTCAGATGCAAAACTGCTCAACAAAATACTAGCAAACTGAATCCAACAGCATATCAAAAAGATAATTATCTTCACCATAATCAAGTGGGTTTCATCCTAGGGATGATTCAACATATGCAAATCAATAAATGTGATTCACCACATTAACAGAATTAAAAACAAAAACCATGATCATCTCAATAAATGCAGAATAAGCATATGATAAAATCCAACATCCCTTCATGATAAACACCTTCAAGATAAAAAGAACATAGCTACATATAATAAAAACCGTATATGAAAAACCCACAGTCAACATCATAGTGAATGGGGAAAAATTGAAAGTATTCCCCCTAAAAACCAGAACAAGACAAGTATATTCACTGGCACCACTTCTATTCAACATAGTGCTGGAAGTCCTAGCCAGAGCAACCAGGCAAGAGAAAGAAATAAAGGGCATCTAAATTGAGAACAAGATCAAACTATTACTGTTTGCTGATGATACGATCTTTATCTAGAAAACCCTAAAGACTCTACTGAAAGACTACTAGAATTGATAAATAAATTCAGTAAAGTCTCAGGTTACAAATTGATGTACACAAATCAGTAGCATTCCTATATTCTAATAGCAGTCAAGCTGAGAGTCAAATCAAGAACTCAATGCCATTTACAATAGCTGCAAAGAAAAGAAAACATCTAGGAATATACTTAATCGAGGAGGCAAAAGATCTCTACAAGGAAAACTACCAAACACTGATGAAAAAAACATAGATGATACAGTAGAAGAGTATCCCATGCTCTTAAATTGGAAGTATCAGCATTGATAAAATGTCCATACTGCTCAAAGTGATTTACAGATTCAATGTAATTCCCATGAAAATACCAAAGGCATTTTTCATAGATCTAGAAAAAATAATCCTAAACTTCATATAGAACCAAAAAAGAACCCAAATAGCCAAAGCAATCCTCAGCAAAAAGAACAAATCTGGAGGCATCATAATCCTTGCCTTCAAATTATGCTACAAGGCTATCGTAGCCAAAACAGCATGGTACTGGTATAAAGGTAGACACATAGACCAATGGAACAGAATAGAGAACACAGAAATAAATCCATATAGCTACAACCACCTGATTTTTGACAAAGCAGACAAAAACATATGCTGGGCGAAGGACACACTATTCAATAAACGGGGTTGGGAAAATTGGAGAGCCACATGCAGAAGAATGAAACTGAATCCCTATCTCACCATATACAAAAATTAACTCAAGATGGATTAAAGACTTAAATGTAAGACCTGAAACCATAAAAATTCTAGAAGAAAACATAGGAAAATCTCTTCTGGACATTGGCCTAGGCAAAGAACTTAAGACAAGATCCCCACAGCAAATACAGCAATAATGAGAATAAATAAATGAGACTTAATTAAACTAAAAAGTTTCTGCACAACAAAGGAAATAATCAACGTAGTAAATAGACAGCCTATGGAGTGGGAAAAAATATTTGCAACCAATTCATCTGACAAAGGGCTAATATCCAGAATCTACAAAGAACTCAAACAAATCAGTAAGGAAAAACCAAATAACCCCATCAAAAAGTAGGCAAAAAAGATGAACAGATTTTTCTATAAAGAACAAAGACAAATAGCTAACAAATTTGAAAAAGTGCTCAACATCACTAATCATCAGGGAAACGCAAATTAAAACCACAGTGAGATACCACCTTACTCCTGTCAGAATGGCCATTATGAAAAAGTAAAAAAAAAAAAAAAAAAAGAAGATAGATGTTGGCACAGATGTGGTGAAAAGAAATGCTTATACGCTATTGATGGGAATGTAAATTAGTACAACCTCTATGGAAAAGAGTATAGAGATTCCTCAAAGAACTGAAAGTAGACCTATCATTCAATCTAGCAATCTCACTATTGGGTATCTACCCAAATGAAAAGAAGTCATTTTATAAAAGGGACACCTGCACCCAAATGTTTATCACAGCATAATTCATAATTGCAAAGATATGGAATCAACCTAAGTGCCCATCGGCTGATGAGTGCGTAAAGATAATGTGAGACACACACACACACACACACACATACACACACACACACCATGGAGTATTACTCAGCCATAAAAAGGAATGAAATGATGACTTTTGCCGCAACTTGGATGGAACAGGAGACCATTATCCTAAGTGAAATATCTCAGGAATGGAAAAAGAAATACCACATGTTCTCACAAGTGGGAGCTAAATGATGGGTATATATGGTCATAAAGTGGTATAATGGATATTGAAAGCTAAGAAGGGAGATGAGGAATAAAAATCTACTTGTTGGGTACAATGTACACTATTTTCATGATGGGTACACTAAAAGTCCTGACTTCAGCATTATACAATTTTCATATATGTAACAGGAACCACTTGTACCCCCTAATCTATTGAAATAAAAAGCAAATAAATTAGAAATTTAATTACACAGTACTTAATATGCATAATGAAATAACTGTGGAAATGATTATAAGGCTTCTTCATACACAAGATTTAATAAATGTTTTGCCATATTTGCTTTATATATTATTAATGAAGAAATAAAATATTATTTTATTACAGCCAGAAACTCCCTCCCTGCCCAGCCCCATTTCCTTCCCTCTTTCTCTTGAGTTTGATGTATTTCTTTCCATACGTCGTTATATACTTTCACTGAGTATATATGTATGTGTAACAGTGCTTATTAATGCTTTGTAGCTTTTAATACTTCTATAAATATGAAGTTAAAAAAAACAAGTTGCAAAAAAATTGTATATTCTGACAGCTAATCATTGGCTGCTTTTAAGCATTATAAATTTAATTTCCAAGCCTGTGTGTTACCTACTATCTTTTTTTTATGGTGGTTATTTATATATAATTTAAATAAAGTAAAATTGACCAATCTATCTTTATCGGTTATTATTATATACCTTGTTTAAGAAATACCTTATCCCAAGGTCAATGAAATAACCCCCTATATTTTCCATTTGGAGTTTTGAAGTTTTTTAGTTCACATTTTAATCTTTAAGCCATCTAGATTTATTTTTGTGTATGGTATAGGGTAGGGATCCAAATACCCTTTTTCCTGATAATGGAAGTCATTTCAGTTGCCCTGGAATCAACTGTTTTCACTTCTGTCTTTCCCCTACTGATTCCTGGTACCACCTTGGTCCTAAAATTCTTTTGTTGTAAAAATATCTGTGAATATGGCTACATGCTATTGAGACTTTTTCACTTGATCTTACTTTTAGACAGAACTGAAAAATTGTATTGAACATTCTGTCACATTCAGACATTTGAATATTTTGCTCTAAAATTAAAAATTAGACATAAATGAATAGTATTAGAAAAAAGCTCACTTAGTGAAATAATTTAATCATTTATACAAAAATACTTATAGTATCTATTTCTATATTCCATTTAGAGGCTCTATTTATTTATCAGTTTATTCCACATTTGTTTGCTAACCTATTTTGTACTAATGGCTGCACTGGACATAAAGATCATTTCAATGACAAATGTGACATGTCAATGATATTGAATCCACATTTAACTGTGACTAGTCCTGTTGTATTAGATGGCTAGAACCACACTGCATTGATACCATGCAGTCAGAGTGGTGATCAAGTAAGAAAGTCATTAATAAACCCAGTGTAGAATGTGTACCTGTGTTGCACGCCCACCTGTGAGGGGACTGAGAGCTGCTAGGGCAGGCAGATAACTGGGTGGGGCCTGCGGGGATCCCCAGCACTTGTACTATCCAAAGTAGCCAGGAGGAGGAAGAGTTGGGTGATGCAGGCAAGTTGCTCCCTGGGAGAAGACTGGGGTTCCAAAGCAGCGATTGAATTCTTAGATGCAAGCACAGGGATGGAACTGGAAGACATGGCGGCCCTCAGAGGGCAAGGGCAGGAGCAAAGCCAGAGGATCTGAGGTGATGACTCAGGTGCCTGGTGCTGCTTTTCCTTGGTTTTAGGGGTTCCCCTCGAGATTTGGGAAGCCCAGAGGTCTGAATGGACGGTAGCCATGTGCTTTATTCCTTTGCTGTAGTGCATTTTGTTTTGTTTGTCAGACTTGAATGCTGCCTAAACTAAAATCGTGGTCATGTAGAAACACTGTTGGGAAAGCTTCACTTTACATTTCCTATTGTCCCATTTTCTTTTAGGTTTTGTGAATGATTCTGTTACTAAATCTATTGTGGCTTTGCGCTTAACTCTGGTGGTGAAGGCCAGCACCTGTGTGCGGGGGGAGAGCCACGCAAGTGACTTGGAGTGTTCAGGAAAAGGAAAATGCACTACGAAGCCGTCAGAGGTAAGGGGCTGTAAATATCTATGCTTACATAAATAAATACATAAGCAAGTGTGTGTTCTCTCCCCTTTCATCTTGGCTGTATATATCAATATATGTGTCAAACTAAGTTGATACATAGGATTAAGTATCACAAGATTCTATCTGTTCTTCTAATTCTTTGTTGCCTCTTTTCTACCCAGTTAAATCCCTTGCCCTGAGAATTAAGGAAGTAATTTTAAGATTTTAATGGTGGTTGGACTTAGAACATGGGTAGTTAGAAATATCAGGGCTCAAGGCTTCACTCTGGGACTCCTCTGAATATGATGGCATTAAAACCACTGGGACAGGAAAAGTGTCCTATGTACATACAGCAAGGATGAAAGGGGAGAGAACAAGTGCATTTGCTGAAAAAGCGCTCAAATTTCTGGTTTCAATGAGATGTTGGTATGTGACATGTTGATATATATATAAATCTTCATATAATTTTTAAAGTAATTATAATAAATTTGTGCAGGGATAGATTTTCTTGCTTTGGTCTGAAGTAGAGATTCTGTAAGAAGAAATAGTTAAATTTGATAATAAGATCAAAAGAAACGGAAGGAAGAAAGGTGAGCATAGTCATTTACTTACCCATTCTGGGGACTGTTGCCTGCAATGTGGTCATTCCCGCCTTAGGCTTTGCATTTCTCTGGCTGCAGTAACAGGGTCATGGAAGTCAGAGAAGGCTTTGCTCCCTGTGGAGCCAGCATCATAAACACTCTGGAAGACCTGAGCCCTGTTCCCCTTGTCCCTTAGCAGCTGTGGTGGCGTGGGCCATGCGGCAATGGCCCGAGTGTAGCTTCCTCCTCGGCCTCCTGTTTTCTGAGTAATGACAGGAGTCTAGGAGTCAGGTGAACAGAGGATCATAGCAGTCACTGAGGCCAGCCTCCGTCAGTATAGGGCTCCCGTGAAACATTTTTACAGACAGACCCCAGGCTCCACCTGAAGATCCCTAAGGAGGGAGACCCCACACCTGACAAGGGGGCCTGCTATCAGGGGACACCCATTGTTCTCACCATTTACTGCTTCTGTCTCCAACACCCTTTCCTTAATTTTCTTCTCTCCAGTTACACACATGTTTTTGTTGGAATTAATGTTAAGTAAAGGGGTCCCCTAAGCCCGAAAAGAGTGTGATTTGTTTTAGACCGATTTTAAGGATAGCACAGCTAAATTTTCTTGGGTGACGCCTCCTCGGGGGAATGTTAGCACATTCCGTGCTAGTGGTGTGAACTTTGACAAAGGAAAGGAATGGGGCTGACAAAAGGAACGTTGGAAGCCACGTTCAAATACTGCCCTTGTCATCTTGGAAAACATGTGACTTTCTGTCTTAGGTGTAATATTGCAGTCGATTAAATGCACCATTTTCCTCTAAGATATTCCCTGGAGGGAGCAGATTGTGGTCAGGAACCCAAGAGAGTAGTGGAAATAATAGTTTCGGCATGAATGTGAGCCAAAGCCAAAACTGTATCCCTGCTTTTGGGGGCGAGGAGAGTGACTGGAGTGAAGCCCAGAGGTGGAGCCTGAGGAGGTTCCTTTCACAAAGCCGAGCCCACCCTTTAGATCCTGTGGTTTTCTGTCCGCGCCAATTTGGACCAGTCTGCTCTCCTCCCTGAGGGAACTCTCACTTATCAATGCATTTTACAGAAAAGAAATGTAAAGGACACTGAGTGTTCTCCTGTGACAGCCAAGGCTTGGGAGGGGTAGGATAACTGGAGAAAGGATGAGGACACCGTGGAGAACTTATCTGATAAGAAGGTTCCAGAAGAGATGAAGGGTGAGAGACCGGAAAAGCACAGGCCTTCTGGGTGAGCCCACAGCGGGGAGGTGCAGACCCTCCCCAGTGCATTCTCACCATTTCCAGTGAACAGTTTTAAGGTCTGATTAGCTCTGAAAAAGATAATATTGGCAAAAGGGAAGTGTCTTAAACGAGTAACAGAGGGCTGTGCTCCGAATGCTTGTCTGACGGAGATTCACTGTGAGCCTTCTGTTGTTATGGATGACCCTTCCGGGGAAACCTTGAAACCTGTAAGGCGGTCGCTGTGTTGGCTTCATGCATGTTATGGGAATGAGACCAGCCCTTGAGGCTCCTCTGTGGGAGAGCCTGGCCGGGAGGCTCTGCCTGGAGACTTAGGCTGACTCATTGCAAAGGCAATAGAGGGATTTAGCACCTTGCAGGTAACTTGGCAAATCTTGTCAACGTGAAAAAACAACTCGGAAGCCTTGGCGGAGAATCCATACTAATTTTAGCAGATCATTTCAGAGGAAGCTCATCTTTATCAGGGGTACCAATTTCTCCGAAGAGCTTCCAGTGCCTGTGAGGTAACACCTCCTCCTTCCTACCTCTCAGCTCACTACTGAGACCATTGTTTGTACAATGTAGAGCCTTTGCTGTTGTTGATTCTGCTTTTACTTTCAATGCATCAAAGGGAGTGGTGGCCAGTCATGTTGTTTAATGATGTTCTGGTGCCTCTAAGCAAATGATGAGGCAGGAATGACCATCTCCAGTCCAAGACCCGTCACCCTGGGTCACAATGTTATCTTGGAGAGAAATGTCTGGGGGGGCTTGACCTTCGCATGGGAGGAGCAGGGAACTAGAAGGGTGGTTGATCTTTTTCGTGTCTACTCGAGGTTCCTGTGACTCTCTGGGATTGTCGCTGTGGCTGTTTCAGCATGTTAGGAATAGTTCGCTAGGAATAAAAGACTGTCGTCTTCATGTTTCTTTCTTTTTACTGTTTCCTAAAGTTAGAAGTTATATATTCCGCCCTTCCACCCAATGTAAGAATCCATTCCATGGCACAAAACAAATAGAACTATATTTTGTGATTTAATTTTATTGTTTCTAATCATTTTTATATCTTTTTATTAGATCATCCATCAAAATAAAAGCAATTCTGTTATTTCCACACCACTCTTATTTGGTAATGGAACTCATTTCTTTTCTGTCAGATGTGCTTTGGCTGGGCGTATTTCACAATTCCAAGTGATGGGTGGTTCGTGATGAGGCTCAATCTTGCTGTTCTCGAGATTGCACCATTCCGGGAGCGTCTTTGTAAATGTTGATGTTCACACTGGAAGGAGCTGTCTATTTTTGAAAACCGCCTTTGTCACAAGAGTTGATTCTGATCTTTCCTTCTCCTTATAAAAAAAACCCTAAACTGTTGCTCACTATTTCTCTTTGACCTTTGTCACCAAGGTTGTTAGGCTACTAGCTGTTGCCTATTTGGTGATTAATTCCTTAATTATCTTACAGGTAAATGTCAGGGAGTCCACATGGGGCTCATTGTTGGCTCGGGCCATAAGCATTCTTTAGAGCCAAAGTAGATTCTGTGGACCTTGTCCCTCAAGGTCAAGAGATTTGTCTTAGTGGGGTTTGCCAGAGAAACAGAACCAATGGGATGGGATGGGTGTGTACATACACACACATACATGTGCAGACATACATACATACACACACACACATCTCTCTCTCTCTCTCTCTCTCTCTATTTGTTTTAAGGAACTGGCTCATGTAATTGTGGGGTCTTGGTGAGTCCAAAATCTTCTGGGGGAGGCCTGCAGACTAAAGGCTTAGAAAAGAGTTACAGTTCTAGTCCAAAGGCTGTCTGCGGGCAGAATTCCTCTCGCTTGGGGGAGGGTCAGCCTTTTGTTCTCTTCAGGTCTTCAACTGATTGGACAAGGCCCACCCACTCACAATCTACTGATTTAGGTGAAAATATCATCCAAAAACACCCTCACAAAAACATCCAGGATAATATTTGACCAAATGCCTGGTCACTGTGGCTCAGCCAAGTTGATACGTAAAATTAACCATCACAAGTTTCTCTCTTCTTCTAATTCTCTGTTGCCTCCTTTCTACCCGATTCAATCCCTTGCCTACAAAGTTAAGGGAGTATCAGAATTTTGACTTGCCTAAGAATAGCCTGAGGCCCTTAGTAAAAAGTCCCATTCCAGACCCCATCACTCAGATTCTGATGCCTTTTTTTGGGCAGCTGGGAGATTCTGATGCGAAAGTAGATTGTACACAATTCTGGAAACAGGCCTCAGAAAAGTGCTTATCATCTCCCCGTTCATGCTGACTGTCTAAAGCAAATACACAATATCTTTTAATTTAAGGATTGCACTGTTAATCATTTCAAGGCCACATAGAGTTAATAATAAAAGATAAATGCTGAGTGGTGATGTAATGGTTCAATAAATATCCCATAGTTTTCCTGTTTGTTGGCTTTGGTCTGTATTGGTAGGTAAATGGGATCAGGCCTCCATTCCTGGAAGTTTCCTAGAAATCTCTCTAGCTCTTGCCTTAGGAATCCATCACCCTTAGGCTAATCAGATTGGGTACCAGAGCTGACTACTGAGACTTTGCTTTGAGAGAGAATTGAACTGGCATCATCCTCAGGCCCTTCTAGACCCTAGGCATGGGCCTGTACCTGAGAAGCACTTCCGTGTCTGGACCCTGAGGAGTCCTAACCTTCTGTTACCTTTCTCCCTACCCTTGCAAGTCAAAGGCTTGAGCTCTAGGAAGTCCGACTCTTCCTACCTATGGCCGAGTTCTTTTAGTTGGGTTTGGTTTATTGGAAATAAATCACTGACCTGAACTAGTTGCTTTATCCATTGCTTGATAATACTCTGTCCCATGTGGCCTAGGTGGGAGACACTGTCCTTCCAGGAGCCTGTCTGCCTTATGTCAGCTCCCCTCTCTCTATTTTTCCCTGTTACAAAAATGTGTGCCTCTTTGTTGGGGCTTCCAGTAAATTCTCGTGTCTTGGGCAGGTTTCAGAGCTCACTGGCAGAGCAGAATGACACGTGTACCGCAGCTGACGCTCGAGCAGCCTCGCCAGCACCCGACCCAGCCCCTCCCACGACCCCTGCACCCCGATTCCACTCTGATCTCTGTGGTTTTGTTCATGCTACTCTCCGTCTGGAGCAAGTACCTGCCTCACCACCTCTGCTCCCCCTGCCCTTTGCCCCCTGCCCTCCCACCTCCTGGCTATTTTTCAGGATCAGCTCAAAATCTTTCTGTTTCCAGAACCTGTTCCTGATCCCCCAGTGCAAAGTAGCTCCCTCCTCTCAAGTCCTGTAGAATTTTTCTTCTCTTACAAGACCTGTGACTTTGGATTTATGCTTATATTTCTTTATGTCCATTATTCTTTGCGTTCACTTCATTGCAGAGTTATTGCTTGGGTGGGCTGCAGGGAGGGGTGCTGCACAAGTAGCTCATGGATTGGCGCACAGTGTGGTGAGTGCAGGAGAGATTGGAAAAGTGAGTTCTGGAGGCCCAGAGAAATGTCCGACACAGATGTGAGATTGCAGAGAGCTTCTCCAGGAGTCTCCAATGGTGAGCCCTTCATCACTGGCATCTGTGTTTGGTTCATTCTGTCTGTCATAATGACTAGCGTGGTGCTTTCCATATAGGAGAGGCTCAAAACCTGCGTATGAACTGAATGAGAAAAATAAATAAGAGAACACAAATATGATGGAAATCAATTCTCTGAGTTTTGAGTTAGATATGTAATTTGGGTCCTGTACTTGATAAAAATGGGAGCATGGAAAGTAAACGGTGAATTTAGTTTTACAAAATAATGAGTTGGAAAATATGCTCTGATCTAAGTAAAGCTGCTTCACAGAAAATGTGACCCAGAAAGTCGTAGTAGCCCCCTAGGAACACTTCGAGCAGCTTTCGCCAAACCTTTCCCCATCATTTCAAAAAGAAGTAGGTCAGAATAATTTGAACCCGTGGATCTTTGATGCTATCCCCCTGTCGGGTTGAGATCGTCGGAGAACTCTTTCTAGGTTAGGTAGTGGCAATGTGCAGAAGGGCAGGGAAAGATGTCATCTTCATTCATCCCTCACTTCTCCAAGAGCTAATTCTTCCACATCATTAGCGCAAACACAAAGGTCCTCACGGGACCTTGGAAAGGCACTGTGACCTGGTCGGCTTGTATGAAAGGAACAAGATGGGAGGGTAGATGAGGGAGGCCGCGAGAATCAGAGGAAAGGCCTTCACTGCATCCTTTTCAGCATCCGAACAGCAGCTGGCGGTCAGGACGTCAGACATGGGGTTGCCTTTCCATAGTTCTGTTCAGGGTGTCATGGGGTTAAGTCCCCATGGCTCTGCCAGCACTCTAGAGGAATTTCTCCTTTAAGTGGGGAATGAAACACAGCGAGAGAGGGTGTGGAGTGGAGTAGTGTGTGGGAAATACTTGATGACCCAGTGGCAAGTGGCATTACAGAGAAAAAAGACTAATTTATTCTAAGAAATTATTCTTCTAAGAAGAGAGGAAAACGCTTTCTCTTGACCGAATAAATGGATTTATAACAACGCTCATTAAAAACTTTTGAGCCAGAGAATAGAGGTACTTTAAACTTAATGACAAAGTGAAGGTGTCTGAGATATATTTATTTGCTGATAAAAGAAGGGTGATCTCTTCCACAGATTTGACTTGCAGGAACTGCTTTGTGGACCTGTGAGAGATAAGGTGCTTTTATGAATAATAAAAAAAACAGTAATAATTATTAGAAGCACATTAACCACAGAGATCATAAAAGTAAGTGCAACCCAGCTGTTGCATTTTTAATGGGTAAAGCATCAGCCTGTCTAGAATTCATTGACGTGTGTTTAAATTATTCTCGGCACTAATGTAATTAAAAAGCTATTGTTGCCTTTTATGTTATAGAATAGAAGGATGATATCGTTGCCTGCACAAAAAATACAACAATGTATTTGAATCATTTATTGTAAATAAAAGAATTCTAAAATTACATCCCAAAGGATAGACATTTTGTCACGTTTCTGTCCAGCATCAGTATTTTCCGGGGGGTTGAGTGTATCTCCCCGTGCTAACTGTTGCAGAGGTGTTGTGCAATGTTAGTGAACCGTCAAATGCATTAGGGTGAGGATTCTGTCATTGGCGACATTTTCAGGGTCATAGAATTTAGAGTGGAAAGTGATTTTAGAGGCCTCTCCACCTATTTTATTTTAAACACCAGGAAATCAAGGTCTAAGAGAGATTTAAGCCATTTGCCCAAGGCCCGAGAGCTAATTCATGGTAGAGACAGGACAAGAATGAAGGGAGATTTCTGGACTTTTCTGTTCGGTGGTTCCTCTTGGTGGAGCAACATGTCTCTAATTCCCTCTACCCCCCTCAATAGTGTCCTCTGCTAGGACATTCAGGATTATAGCAGCCTTCGTAGCCCATTCAGTGTCCTCATGTAAAGTATTACTGTTCACTACAAGGAACATCAGGCATGGGGTGGAAAAGGGATTTTTTAGGGAGAGAGAGGTTTGAACTTACGGCATCTTAGTGCCGTGTTTCTCAAACTTTAATGTGCACACAAATCATATGGGGATCTTGTTCAAATGCAGAACCTGACTCCAGCGGTCTGGGGATGGGGCCTGAGATGAGACGCAGGTGATGCTGACGTTGCTGGCCGCCGACATCAGGCCATTAAAATGCATTAAAGGCACCATTCGAGTGACCTCTGAGAGACCTGGAAGAGTCCGCAACTGCCCTTCCATGATACCCTTTGGCATGTGTTATACTGGGGGGACTAAACTCCCTGGGCTTTTCTTTCTCTAGATCACAGCTTGAGAGAACGGCGGTACAGGTGGAATCAGTAATTCGGGAAAGAGAATTCCTGCAGATGTAGCGCGCAGCCTCTTTACACGCGGCCCGCAGGAACTGTTCGCGTGCAGCTCCTGATTTTCCACTGCACTGGCCACAACCCTAAGTCTTTACGGAGAGGACAGAGACTCATTTCAGAACTGTATTGGGGACAGATCACTACAATTCTTAGATGTTAATTCATAACTTTTAAGATACAGAAATAGGCTCTGACTAGACTTTTATGCCCGAGAGAAGAAAACGGTTGCTTTGGAGTGTGGTGGGTGTGCTTTCCTTGTCTCTCTCTCTGAAATGCTGATCTCTTTGTGCTTTCCTCAGTCTGTAAGTCAGCGCGCCCTGTGCAAGCCGCTGGGATACGGTGGCTAACGCGCTGCGCCGGGGAGGGCGTTCCGCCGGGCGCTGTTGTCACTCCTCTTAGGGCCTAAGAACCCCCGGCACTGCTGGCTCCCAAAGAAGGGGTCTGTTCCACTTATCACCTTGGAGGATTCATTTATTTTTCCACATTTCATTCCCTCTTCCAGTGTTCTGTGAGCACCTCTTCTGTGTTGGGCACAAGTTGCATCGTCACCAAACCAGTGGGGAGGCACACAGATATGGTCCCTGCTCTCCTGACGTTTCCGGTCAGAAAGCTGGCACTGGGAGTCATTGAACTTGACTCTCGTCTGAGGCTCTAAAAGGCTAGCAACCTCCCCAGCCTTCTTCAGCCTCTAATTAAATGCATAGCCCATAACCATTGGAGGCAGTTGGTATTTCTTTCAGATTTTGAGGGGAAACACCCCTTCTGACGTTCCCCCACCGTGGTCTTCTGTCCTCTGCACCCACTCCAAACATGGCTTTGAAGTATCAAGAGGCTCCTCTGTTTCCGTTATGTCTGACAAGGTCAGACCTTTAGTTTGTTACCATACTTGCTCCATTCCTTCTGGGAACTCATCTTAGAGTTTAAAAATCAGCCTGGCTTTGCAGCGTCTCCTTCCAAGTTGTGGGGTGTCTGGTGGCTTCTGAATGACCAGTCGTATGGTCTGAGTAGGCTGCTGTTGGAGGATAGGACAGCATCACTGTTTCAAAACAGGACAGAAACCCTCCTGGGCTCTGGGCGTTGTCTGCTAACGCATCTTTAACGTCAGGCAGAGTTGGTGGGTTTCTTCATGGTAGCAGTCGAGATCTCCGGGGCCTCAGGACCGAAACTATCTCCCCCCTGGCTTCCCACGTGCTCTGGTCTTCAGAATTTGACCCATTTTCTGTGTACTGAGTTCCAAACTCATCAAAGTTTTGCCCATTGGATACCGTGTTAGTAATTTTATTGTAAAAAAAGTTTGGTTTCATCTAGCATAGTGGTTTTCAGACATTTTGGCTTCAGGATCCCTTTATAATTCTTAGAAATGATTGAGGACTCCAGAGAGCTTTTGTTGATTGGGTTATATGTATTGATAATTATTGCATTAAATTAAAACTGAGGAATTAACAAACATTAATTCATTTAATTAACAAACACATCACATGTTAACATAAATAACACATTTTAAATGGAAAATAACTATTTTCCAAAACAAAAAAAAAATTAGTAGGAAGAGTGGCATTGTTTTCATTTTTACAAATTTCTTTAATCTCCTGCTTAAAAGAAGACAGCTGGATTTTTACATTTGCTTTTACATTCAATCTGTTGCAATATGTTGTTTTGGTTGAAGTCTAAGAAGAAAATTCAGCATCACACAGATATTTAGTTGGAAAAGGGAGAAATGTTTTAATAGTCTTTTCAGATAATTGTAGATATTCTTGAAAATACTCCAAAACTTGACAAGTGGTAGATTCTTAAAGGTTAATTGAATGTGGAATCTGAAACCATGTCAGTAAACTTTTGTACTTTGTTACATTACAATCTATTGGTCTGTCTTGTGTTTTGGATCTTTTACTCATGAATGGGTTTTGTAACATCATGCATCAGTCATTTGGAAAATACTAGATTGCCGAGTTATATAGAACTTCCAAATGTTGACACATTTCATTATACAATATCAAAAAATCACACCTGTGATTAATATCACCATCACTCTCATCATAAATGTCTGTAAGTATTGGGAATCTGTCAAGCTTATAGCAGAAAATAAAAGTTTTCCAAAATTCTAATTTGTTCTCGAAAGCTCAGATTTTATCTCTTACAACAAAAACTGTTGGTTATTTTCCTTGAAGTGACAGGCTCACTTCGTTCATTTCAGAGAAAATGTCTGCCAAACAGCAAAGCCTGAATAACGGTAGCCTGTCTCTCAGCCATTCTTTTAAGGAAAAGTGGTGTTCCGTGAGAAACAGGCTACATCAGGTCCGGACAAGCGATCGCCCAAGTGTGTTTCCTTGAGGCAACCGCTGAGCTTCCCGTATGCAGCAGAAGTGCTTTGTGCATATGTCCCATCAAGATGTGCACTCAGGGGTTGAGAGTTCATGAAATTTTAATTTTTGCTGCTTCATCAAGGACACTGTCAGTGAAGCTGACGTTTCTTCCTTCTGCAAATGCCTGATGGTGGTGAAGATCCAGAGGCTGCTTCAAATCACCGCTTTGTTTTGTACCAAGGCATCAGCAGTTTCTCACCATTGTTTGTGCATCTTTAGTGCCAATGTCAACAGAATGAAAAAGCCATATCATGTCTTCATATTAGGATAAAATGGTTTTGGCCTCATGGACCCCCTGCCTAGGACCTCCCAGAAGTCTGGAAACCACATTTAGAGAACCTCTGCCCTGGTCCAGGCTTTGTCTCTAATCCTGTTCTCTGGACCTCTGTTTTTATGTTCTATACTTTTAACCTATTATTATAAGCATCCCGAGTTTAGTTTTGGATAATTCAGTTTTTTCTCTCTTTGACCTTGGAAACCACTTTGTAGCTTTTTTCTCTCGTCTATGGTAATTCTTTGAATGGCTTCTTTGTAACAGCTCTGGGTCAATTTGCTAAAAGCTGATTTGAAAGTTCTCCCTCTTTGTCTGCTCCTCAGCACACCCCCTTGCTGGCCCCCGGATCTGCAGCCCAGTCTCCCCTACTGTACCCAAGGCACCTTCTCCCCTCTTCCTTCTCTTCCAGCAGCCCTCAGGGGGCCATATCAGAAACAAACTGAACAATCCCTAAAATCCTATTAAAAAGATAAAATGAAAGCTGGCCAATTAAAATTATGGAAATCTTCTAAGGTTTTTAAAACCAACCTTTCTGTTAAACATTGTTGCAAGCTTTTGTCAACTGAAAAAGAGTCACCAAGTCTAAAAATTTAGAAAGGGGACTTTATTTTATAAAGGATTACAACCTGAAGGCTGGTCATCCTGACCGGCTGGGAAGCATAGCCTTGGCAGAAGCAGAGAGACAAGCACTTCAGGGGTGGGGTTGTTCTCATGGACCCCCTGACAGGGTCTCATACACCCCTCAGAAGTCTAGAAATTGCATTTTGAGAACTGAATTTATGCTGAACAGGGTGGCCAAGTATACATACTCAACATGTTACAGGAGGAGTTATGAATATTCATGAAGGAGACCCATGTTCATGCATATGAAGTTTACATGTATGTGACATACATCCTATGATCAGTTTGAGGTAGAGATTGTATGTTTAAATGCATTATAATTAGGTCCTGTATTTAAAAATGTAAAATACAAAGTCCATGAACTGTGTTTTCTCAGGCCAGAACCAGTCCATGGCCAGTAGTCATTTATTAAGAAGAAACTCTTTGTGTTCTGAAATAGCTATCATGTTGGAACCATAAAAACAGGAGGAGGGCCCTAGGGGTTGGATGAAGTAAGCGGAGGGGTCTTCTGGCCTTTTGTTCTCTCCAGCTGGTCTTTACTAAAATCTAGTAATGATTAATGAGGGAGAGTTGAAAGCAAATGGGATGTGACTATTCTCGCATCTTGCCATGGCTGGGAAATCAAAATTTTGGGGTTTTTAGCCAAAGGAGGGTCCATTATTCTGTTGGAGGGGTTTAGGACTTTTATTTCAGTTCTCGGTTTCTAGATACTAAAAAGAAACAAGGAAATTGAGCAATTGCCTTTCGGAAAATTGGCCTACTTCCCTGGGCTTTACTTCTTGTGCTCCATCCATGGCCTGGAATCTTCTCCTTGAAAGAAGTCCTGAGAATTCACCCCTGGACCTTGCTGTTAGGAAGACAGTGATGGTGGTAGGGATGAAACCAGATCGTAGGGACCAAGGAAGAGCTTGGGTAGCTGTGTGGCTTGCCTTTTTGATAAGCTTGGCGTTGGAGGGAGGGACAGAGTGGGATGGTACCCGAGTGAGGAATTGGGACAAAAGAAACGCTTTTGTTCCTACGGCAGAGATGGATCGCATTGAAATAGGCCACGGGAAAGACACTGTCAGCTGGGGAGGTGGGAGATGCGTCAGAATGGTTAGGCGGGGTGTAATTCATGGATGAGGGTCTTGGAGGAGATGGAATCAAGAGAGGTGAGGAAGGCTGCAGGAAAGAGGAGGAAAACTTCCTTCTCTGAGCAAGTGATGTTAGGCCAAAGACTTGACAGAGGTATTTTAAATTTTTTGAATTGAAGTGAAATTCAAATTGAACATAAAATTAACCATTTTAAGGTAAATAATTGGCATTAGGTACATTCACATCACCTTTATCTAGTTCTAAAACATTCTCATCACCCCAAAATAAAGCCCCATACCCACTGAGCAGTTACTCCCCATTCCTCCCTTCCCCCTGTCCACCACCAATGTGCGTTCTGTCTATGGATTTACCTACACGGTACACTTCATGCAAATGGAATCCTGTTAAATGGACCTTTTGTGCTTGGCTTCTTTCACTCGGTGTAATGTTTTCCAGTTCACCCATGTTACAGCTTGTGTCAGTACTTCATTCCTCCATGTGTCTGAATAGTGTGCCATTGTGTGGATATGCCACAATTTGTTCATCCATTTACCACTGGTGGACATTTGGGTTGTTTCCACCTTTTGGCTATTGTGAATATTGCTGCTGTGATCATGCGTGTATAAGCATTGGTTTGAGCTCCTATTAATATTTCCAGTTCTTTTGGGTGAATACCTAAGGAGTGGAATTTCCGAATCACATGATAATTCTGTTTTACTTTTTGAGGAACTGCCAAACTGTTTTTCACAGTGGCAGAACCATTTTACATTCCCAGCAATGTACGAGTATTTCAGTTTCTACACCTACTCGCCAACACTCATTATTTTCCATTTTTTTAAATTCTTGCAACCCTGGTGTGTATCTTATTGTGGTTTTGATTTGCACTTCCCTAATGAAGAATGATATTGATACTGGATATTGGTCAAAGTTTTTTTTTTTTATATTATTATGTGTTTTATTTCTATATGAAAACTGATTTCTAATTGTATCCTCTTTGTCCACAAGGCACATCTTGGTTTCAGGGCAAGAAATAATGGTAGATGCCACTGAGTTGAACTGCTTGGGAGCAGCACTCCTTGGGGGTTCTGGGTCGCTCTGCCCCTGCGTGGATGCAGCTGACTCCATTTGCCTGGGGCACCTTGAATATTAGTCTAGGCTAGGTGAGAGCTGGGATATCTGCTCAGTCCCAGGTTATCCTTTGCCTCAAAGTCTTTCACAACCTTGGTTTATTTCTAGGGAAACATGACGTAAGGCAGATTCAGAGAAGATGGCACCCTAATATTGCCTTGACCCCAAACTGGCCAGGAACCCACCACCTCTTGGGGAAGAGGCAGAACAAATATCACCCCAACCATCTACCAGATGGTCGTGAGCTCTCCTGTGGGTTTCTCCCTCTAGATTGCCCTTTCCCGGTACTCCAAGAATAATCCCAGGAAACTTGGCCTAAACCTGCATGTCTGTTACTGATCGGCCACAGGGGACTCATCCCGTTCTCAATTTCCTTTCACATAATGGGCATTTTGAGGCTAAGATCAGCATTTAATTGAGCCACAGACATCAGTCCTTTCCAAGTTCACAGTAGAGGAGAGTTTCTAGTTTAATGATAATTCTGTGGTTAAACAGGATATTTCCAAGTCAATAAGGAATAGAGAAGCTGACTCCAGAAAGGAATGAGAAAGCTCCCCCAGAATACCACAGCTGCTCAGTAATGGATAAACCCAGCAAGGTTACCACAGGCCCTCTCGGGCCATTGCCATGATCGCAGTCATCTCTCTTCTATACGGCTGCAGTTAGTTTCCACACAATTTCTGGGCAGAAAATTTGAACAGTTTCTCAAACCTCAGACAGAAGTGATTACATGATATGTGCAGTGGGATATCATTAAGGGCTTGAATGTAGAGAGAAGGGCACAGAGAACTCTAGCATGACAGTCTTCCCAGGAATCTGAAGGGGCCCCAGCAAATATGGAATGTCCTAGAGCTGCCCAGTATTCAAAGGTCCTTAATTATGGAGAACATAAGAACTGTCATTTACATATTTTGTTTTTGCACCATCACAGTATTTTGGCAGGAAACTGGGAGGAAATTGAAACATCTGAACAGAGTAAGTACCCATAGCTGCTTATAGGGTACTTATAATGCTTATACCATTTAAACATTTCATAAATAATTATGCATGTGTGTTTAGGTCTATATCTATAGAAAAAATTTGAAAATTTTTGCTTTTTCTCTCTTCATTGTGTCTCCACATTATAGTTCAATAAGCGCTTTCCTAACTTCCTTAGTATGTTTTTTTATTTTTCTTTTCCACTAACCTTCATTTCTTTACATGAATTCTTTATTGCATTTTACCTTTATCCCTTTTCTTTGTGGTTCTCTGGTCTCAGTTTGGTTTTGTATATGTGTAAATACTGGTAAGCAAAGCACACTAGGTATAAATAACAAAGTTGAACAAAACATTATGCAAATTAAATGTTGATGCCGGAAGTATTAATGGTCAGTAGAAACTTAAATATTGAAAGGATGAGTTATATGTCATGAAGGCACCAACCGAGGTGACAATAAAACAATCTTCCAAGGAAGGGTTGTTGGGGTTTTGAGTGGAAAAAGAGGTTTTGGCTAGATGAATGGATGGGTGGCTAGGGGCTTGGTTCGTTCGGAGTTGGAGGCGATTAAGGGTGGGGCTTAACCACAGACAGTGGGAACTTGTAGTGGAGTCTGGTTACTTTTCATCAAGCTCGAAATATTTTCATTGATTTTCAACCACAGCTTGCTCCTCTATTGTTAGAATTTCTCCACATGGTAGATTTTGGGGATTGAAAGAATGATATTACGTTGTGGTTGCTACAATCAGAAGCAGCAGCCAAATCTGACTTTCGCCTGAAGGGCTTTTTCAGGTTGCTAAAATAAATGAAAATGTGAGAAGTATGGGCTTCCATATTTCGATTAGTATAATATCATACACCCATTTTCTACCATAAAAACAATCCACTTTTCAATTTAATCAGATATACTCCATGGCATTAGCTTTGATTTAAATTCTCAGGGTGCTAACGAGACATTAGTATGTCACTGGGCCCTGGTAGGAAGGGTCTTCCACACGCCACAGTCCTGTGGTGACACAGACATTTTCTTCACCAGATTTTTGGACAGTAATAATCTATCCAATTGGGGTTCTGGGGAATTAAGTGAAATAATTTCAGTAAGTGTCAAAATTTGAAAATTTTATAGTGCTTCAAAGGTACTCACATTTTTTGTTTTGTTTAGATCAGTAAGAAGCACATGAAGGCCTTATTTCTGTTGCCTAGTTAGAGAGAGAATTCAAGGTGATGGCAAATATCTCTGTGTTAGGAGACAGCTGTTCCTGTACGTGGTCCAGGTGATCTCAGGGGGGCTTCCATGTTTCAACAGCACCATCTGATGAAGTATGAGGATCTGTGGCTCGGCGGAGGCCAGCAGACTTGGTTGATCCAGATTCAAGGTCTGACTCCAACACTTGTTGAAATTGCTTTACTTAATTCCCAGGGCTTCAGTGTGCCCTTCTGGTCCCTGGAATGATGAAACTAACTGTCCATGCCACAGGGCCATGGCATATGGAAGGCCTTGGGCTAGCACAAATCTGTGCAGGTACTGGAAAAAGTCCTAATGGAATTTGAAATGAGATTACACATGTGCAAGCACTTTGTAAAGTGTTTTACAAATAAAAGGTGGTAGATGAGATGCACAAACCACTAAAGAGGGTGTCTTGCCTCTGTCAACAGCCATGTCCCATGGCCCCTGCTGCGCTTGGCACCCTGACTCTCGTCCTTGGAAGTTGCTACCTCCACTCATCCTCTTTTGAACTACCCAGGACGTTCCTGGCCAACACCACTGATTTTGACTTTAGTGGAAATCATTTGGGACTAGACTCATGTTTAATTTCCTTCTTAGAGTTCTAATTTTACAGGATAATTGTTGGGAGAAAGTTGACACTTGAATTTCTGAGCCACTGGCATATGCTCCATTCACTCTGCTTTTTATTTTATCTTTTAAAAGACCCGTCCTGTGACAAGCATTGGTGCAGCTGGCCACACAAATGTGCCTTTGCCTTACTTCTCAGCCATTGTTGTGAAGTACTTCAGTTTT
Organism: Indri indri; assembly: GCA_004363605.1. Lineage (NCBI taxonomy): Eukaryota > Metazoa > Chordata > Mammalia > Primates > Indriidae > Indri > Indri indri. The sequence continues at coordinate 15,098 of RJWJ010015100.1, read as the reverse complement.
ACAGATAAAATATAAAATTGTTGACAAATATCAATTTTAGCCAGAAATACTCACAAATATTTAATTGTTCCCCAAGAATAAACCTGATCTACTTTTAAAAAGTAGCAAAACCATAGTTACCAGCTAGGAATAGTAGTAGGAGATAACAACTTTTAAAAAAATTTGTATCATGAAGGTCTTTGCTTCCCAATTAAATATTCTTTTTATGCTTTTAAAAAATAAAAGTAACTCAACATTGGTACAATACAGTTGCTCATGCTGTTGGACAGAAGGCGGTGGGCTGGGAGGCCCTAGTTGGTGTAAGATTCACAGCTATCTAGGGAGGTTTCTTCATCCTAAATTTCCTTGAGACACCAGCCTGGCAGGGTGCCTGGATTTCTGTTCTTTGAGCTTAATTCCTATATAATAAAGGCATGATTTTCTATTTAAATGCAAATGTCCCAAAAATAGTTAATACATTAAGGTGTTATCTGTCATTAACATGGGAATAACTTACTTTAGTCAGGGGTTGGTTTCAGTAGGAGAGAGGATAGTAGCTCATTCTAGAATGCAGCTGCTGTTTGGAGGTGTTGGTGGTGAGAATAGGGGTCTGGGTTTGGGGAGGTGAGATTTGTCAGATATGTCAGCAAATCTGAGCCTTATGTTTTGGTTTCAGCTCTTCTCTGTTCAGAAACAAGGGAGGCCAGTGATATTTGAGTCATTCTTCTGAGGCAGATGTTATGCCGGAAAAACCAAACGACTTTCATTCTGGAGGAGCCTGAGAAACTCCAGGTGAAATCCTCACCTGACAATAGGAATGACCTTGAGCCTCATTCTGTAGAGAAAGCCCAGTGATGGAGCTTTCAGAGAAGACAGGAATTTGGGCCAGCTCATAGGATTTTTTTCTTTTCAACATGAGCCTCTAGAAATTATAATTAGAAAAAAGAATTTGAGATTGGCCTCCGTAGCAAGGACTACAGAACCTGGCAGCCGCACTCCAGGGTGTATCGGCCGTGCCGAGGCTGTGCACCTGAATGAGGAAGGGAGGCTGGTGTTCTTTTCCAGCACACATGGATCTGTGTTGGTCCAAAGACTTGCGCACCTCACAGCCCTGTGACACAGACATCTTCGTCACCCCCTTCATCAGAGGGAGGTACGCAGGCTCTTGAGAATTAAGCGTGGGTTTCCTTTTCTCTGAATAAAGAACCTAAATTCAATATCCTCGTCTAGTGATCATAAAGGAGCTAGAAAAGAAACAACAAGCATCACAATGGTTAAAATGTGATACATTAACCAAGACATTTTGAGAGGCAGATACGAGCAGTGTTAATGTCCTTACATTCAAATTTCTATGCAGATTTCCTTTCTTACTCAGAATTGGAGGATTAAATTATCACATGAAAGAGATTGCTTTATGTGAATATTATAGATTAATAAAAACTGTTCAAAAGCGAGCAAGATTCATTTTGGTTGCGAATTTATCTGATTCTTTTGCTACTCCTGAGTTAGATATTTTGATGATTGTCTTCTGGAGATTATTAAAGTGATTGTTTTCTAATTATTCTGGAGAAACACATTTATTAGCTATAAACTGCCTTTTGTTCAATATTAAAATGATGAAAGCAACAAGCATTTAATGAGATAAGATTTAATTAAGATGAATGATAGGACCTTCCCACCTTTGCTGGTGTTATTTTAATTTGTATGGGTATGATTCAATACAGTGAGAAATGCCTTGGTTAGATCGGGGACTCTATAGAAAGAAAATCCTTTATGATAACATGGAAAGATAGTGGTTTTCCCCCAAATACTGAAGAAATGTTTGTAGTCAAATTCCGCAGTATCAGGGATTATATAAACCTCTTGGAATTTAGGCTGTGATATCAATATTCTAGATTTAAGTGTATACTCTTATTTCCATAGAGAACAATGGGCTGAAAAATTGGCATTCACCCTCCAGAAGGAAGACTAACACGATCCCTCATATCAGCTCTATGCTGTTTTTACATTTTTGTTTGTTTCCAGTCTCTGTCTTTGTATTGGATTTGAGACTATCCACAAAAATACGTAAGCTATAAAATAGCCTATTAAGAGGAAAATAGATGCGAAGACTGAGGCAAAGGAGAATGATAGATTGAACAGGAAAGTGAGGTTGGGTTACAGTCATAAATACGCAGAGGACGGCCCGCATGCTGGCCATAGACGGACGTGGGACACACACGCGGTTTTAGCTGTTGCCCATGATGTTATGGACGGCTCGTGTGAAGGAGCCCAAAGGGCGTGAGGAGAATCAGGGACACAAGGATGGAGGAGGAAAGGAGAAAGAAGAACCACATGTGTGAGTGACGTTCTGAGACGGCAGCCTCCTCATTAACAGGGATGTCACACAGGTGGGGTCTTCAGGTCTCTCTCCCTATCTCAGGGTCTTGAGTTTTAGATGGCGACAAAGGTCTGGAGAAATCCATGGTTCAGCCCCAAGAGGATAAAAGCTGTCACTTAGGCTTGACCCAGGATCAACCCAGAGCAATCAGACTGTTTGAAGCGGTCAGTGACCTGGGAGTTCTCTGCAAGGGATCAGGTGCTGCGGCTTTACCTGGACCAGGTGCAGGGCCGGCTCCTTCCCGCCTGGTCTCCACAGCTGTTTGAACACCTGATTCTTCCCTGTCTCCAGGACTTATGGAGTGCTGGGGCATTTTTAATGGGAAAAAAGCTATCGAGGTTTTGGTGATCTTGCCGGAGCCCAGTTTCTAATCTCTGCTTGCAGCTTGGTCTCTGAGTCCAGCCTGTGATTGGATTTGTTGATTTTCACTACCTAATTCAAGACAGGAACTGGGCAGGGAACAGCCAGCCATCCCGTGTCATGGAAACAGCCATTGTATCCGTGAGTGTCTGTACTGACCCCTTTGTTATCGGGTAGGTGTGTTTGAATATCAGCTGTGTCATTTTATAGCTTTCAACAGTTAAATTTGAAAAACACAACATAAATAATGGCATCTTTGGGCTATAACACATCTCTTTTCATTTTATCCTCTTGTGGAAGTGAGGCCCAACAGGAAACAAAGCAACAAATAATTTAAACTGTTTGCCCAAGGTCAATCGAAAAGGCGGAAGAACCAGGACCGGGGTCTCAGCAGGCACGAAGCAGCGTGTCCTCTTGCTGTCCCCCATTGTCAGCTGCGCTTCACGTTCTTCCAAGGCACAGGGCGGGCCCTGCAAACGGACGGCCGAGGCTCAGATTTCAACTTTTCACTTTATAAGCTGGTGGACCTTGGTTGATTTAGTCACCCTCTCTGTGCCTCAGTTTCCTCAAATATAAAATTGGAGTAACAGCAGCTACCCCAGAGTAGCTATCAGGATAACTGCACTTTGTAAAGCTGTTAGAACAGTGCCTGGCATTTACTGAGGGCCCAATAAATACCCGCAGCTAAGATGATAGTGATGATGACAATGACGCAGATGTTTTTCCTCTAGACTGTCAGTTCCTGGGGCGTGTGAGCTATGTTTTATGTGTCTCTGTGTGTGCAACGCCAACCTCTTCGCACAGCTGTTGCTCAGTGAATGCTGTGCATCCTCTGGGATGAGGGGTGGATATGATAAGCGTCAGATATTTGTGGAGGACTGAAGACAGCTCTGAAAATAGTGGGAGGAATAAGCAGAAGGGGGAGGGGCAAGTGCTGTGGGCCGAACTGTGTCCCCTCAAATGCATGTGTTGAAGTCCCAACCCCCAGTACCTCAGAATGTGGCTGCGCTGGGGTAGGGTCTTTGAAGAGGTAATTAAGGTGAAACGAGGTCCTGGGCTGGGCCCTCATCCACCACGGTCAGTGTCCTCGTAAGAAGAGGTTAGGACACAGGCACAGAGGGAAGACCACGTGACGACACAGGGAGGGGGTGGCGTCTGCAAGCCATGGAGAGGCCTGAGGAGAACCCAACCCTGCCGACCTTTGATCTCAGCCTGTGTATCCTCCTCCAGAACTGTGAGGTGTAAATTTCTGTCGTGTAAGCCGCCTCGTCTGTGATGCTTTGTTACGGCGGCCCTAGGAAGCTAATCCGGTGAGTAGGAGGGAACTCGTGAAGTGGTTGTTAGCATTCTGGAGTGACATGGAGTCTCTCTCTGGGAATAGGACAGGGCCAGTGGGGCTTTGCGCCCTACATGGGACTGGAACCCAGGGCCGCCAGATCGAAGAGTGGGCAAGGCCTTTGGAGGTCACGCCCTTCCAGCTCTCACTTGGTGCGTTATGCACGTTTCTCAGAGTGTTGTTTGAACCCTGTCCCTCATAGCTGGTCACTTAATTCCTCGCATTTCTGAATATCGTAACTTGTGAGGACGTTTGTACAATGAGACCAAATTGTGCCCCCTCCCCGCCTCTCTGTGTGACCTTGAGCAAGATACTTAAATTCTCTGATCTGTTTCCTCGCTGGTCACGTGGAAAAATAATACCTATCTTGCAAGAGTGTTGGGAGGATTAAATGGAATAGGCCTCACATGATACTTGGCACGTGGCAGGGCTTTCTCCAGGAGACGATGTTCTGTCTCCATCGCTTTCCATCCTTAGAACAAGTTGCCACTGGTTTATCATTTTTGCTCCCAGGTGAGGTAACTTGAGGAGGATGTTGGGAAGGATCTCTCCTCGTCAACAAATCCTTCTCTTTAGTAATTTGTACATAAAAATTTCCATTTTCTTTAAGTTTTTTTCTTACTATTCTCTTTTGATACAGCAGAGGAAATAACTAGAGGGCTAGATGGAATTTTAAAATGAGAAAGTAGAATGGTATGTCAGCTACTTAAGGGAACAGGCTTTTCTTTTCAGGGAAATTCAATAAAAGATGAATTTTCTGTGACATTCTTTTTTTTTTTTTTTTTTTTTGAGACAGAGTCTCACTCTGTTGCCCTGGCTAGAATGAGTACCGTGGCATTAGCCTAGCTCACAGCAACCTCAAACTCCTGGGCTCAAGCGATCCTACTGCCTCAGCCTCCCTAGTAGCTGGGACTACAGGCATGTGCCACCATGCCCGGCTAATTTTTTCTATATATTTTTAGTTGTCCAGATAATTTCTTTCTATTTTTTTTTTTTTTTTTTAGTAGAGACGGGGTCTTGCTCTTGCTCAGGCTGGTCTCGAACTCCTGAGCTCAAACATTCTGCCCGCCTCGGCCTCCCAGAGTGCTAGGATTACAGGCGTGAGCCACTGCGCCCGGCCACATTCATTTTTTTAAAAGTCAAGTTTTACTTTTGTTAATGGATTAAAATGTTGCAGCAAATAAATACACAGGTGTTAGTGAATTGGAGATCAAGGCTGATGACATGGAAATCTTTCGCCTAATGATAACCACTCCAAGAGTGCTGAGAACACGTGAGTTGCCAGGATATGGCTGGAAGCTGCTTTTGAACATCTCCATTTTGTCAACACATACATCTAGTTTTAGGAAGAAAAGCTTTTATAAAATCCCCTACAAGACATTTACTTTCTTCTCCCCTGAGTAGTAAAGTAAACGTCAATGTCCTTGAAAGGAAAGAGCAGGACTCTCACTATTGTTACTGTTATTTAAAATTTAACATTTAAGCCAAAGGAATGAATTCTATGAATTCCTGAATGTCAAGTCTTGAATTTAATGTTGAGATGATCTGCATGTTTCTAAGCTTCTTTTTTTGTGACAAGGTACCACATTTGCAACTAATGAACCCAAATAAAAGAGCAATAGCATGTCTAAGACTAATGGGAGAATAAAATTATAAGCTATAAGCAATATGAATATGTTGTTTAAATTACATGTGTAATGAAATAGAACAGTACGACCCAGCCAATAGACAAGAATTTTAAAAATGTAATTCATAGTTTTCCTTTGAGCACTCTGTTCCCAAAGAGAGGCAACAATTTGTCTCTGTGGCTGGGTTCCAGGTGTTCTTGTGTGGTCTGGGCTCAGCATTTATAGTCACTTTTACATTATAAATAGAATTCACAGATACTCTCTTGAATTTTACACCAAAAATCCTTTTTGCCTCTTTAAAATATTAAATATGAATTTAGGAGAAGCTGAAATTCTGTCTAAAAGAGCATTCTAGACTGATCTTCTGACCCTTTAGTTATAGCTCGCCTGTGCTTAATCAGATAAAAATGTGTGCTATGGTTACTGTTTTCTACCTGGGTTTTAGTGTTTGTTAACTTTATAATTTCAGACCCAAATGACCATCCAGTGCAGTTCCCAAGGCCTAGGAGCTGGATTAATAGGTCCTTAGGTGGGGATTATCAGGGCGAGGTTTCTGTGGCCTTGGTCTCCCCACATTCAGCGTCAGTGCATTTGGGCAATGGGACAGTTCAGGCTAGAATCTGCCTGAGGCTGTGCTGTCTGTCACATGAGTGAGCCAGGACTCGCTGCCTCCCTCGCCTTGTGTCTGCTTAGAGCTGTACAAGCTGTGGGCAAAAGGGGCTGCAGAAAGCCCTTACTCCTGGAATCATCTTCATAGACAGTTGCTCCTCCATTAACAAGGAATGAAAAGATTCCATAGCTTTCCGACGTTAGGAAATAGACGACTTTTTGATGCTGCCAGTGTGTGGAGAACTAGTTTAGAGAGGTCTTCTGAATTTTCCCCCCTGGGCTCTGTGAGCAGGAATTCCTCTCTTCCAGCCGAGGCCTGGGCTGGGTGTGCCCTGCACATGACCCCAGCGTGCCGGGGAGGCTGAGAGGCCGCCAAGTCTTCCCTTGGCACAGGAATGGCTGAGCCCTCTCTTCAAGCAGACTGGGTTGTTTAGAGGGAAATATGCTCCGTTTTGTGATTCATGTTGTCCACAAGGAGAAAACATGTCAGTCCCTTAGGGCAAGCAGAGCTTTTCCTGGCACTTGGATATGAAATTAATCTCTGGAGTGAAACTTCACATAAGAGGACTCAGCGATGTGCACACGATGTTCCCCACAACATTCCGCCAGCAGATGCGATAGCAGATTCCACAGGGAGGAGCTAGATGCAGGATGTTGAAAGGAGATGCTAATGTTTCAAAGTTTTATCTTTCCTTTTCTTGGTACTTAGCCAGATCCTTAAAATAAAAATAACAAATTTTCTTTATTATGGAAAATTTCAAACGTATATAAAAAATGAATAGAGTAATTTGGCAAAAACCATGTCTGCGTCACCTAGTTTCAACCATATCAACTCTTTAGCCAGCGTTTTGACCTTGCAGATGTTTGGACATTTAACTATGAATAACCCAGATGTTATCTGGAATGAGGCTGGCCCATGATGGAAATCAACATCAGCCTGGAGAGTTATTTAGCAAGTAGTGGCTTGAATCATCTCCATTTCATTTTCAGAGGTTTAGGGGCCCATTAGTCACCTTTTGGTTTAGGATTATCCTCCTAATCCTTGTTCCAGGTATCCCCTTTAATAAGAACATGTGGTCAAAGAATGGCTATGATGCTGTTTTAACAAAACCCAAGATATCAGAGATAGGCAAGGAAATAGGAGAAGAAGACCCTATACCTGCATAGAACTCTCCTGCAAGATTACTTTTAAGCAGTCTGTAATAAAGTCACCTCACTTCAATGAACACCAAACTATCTATTTTGTTTGAGTAACACAAGTCCCAGACATCAAGGACCTCCGATTCTGGTAAAGAATTGCCCAGAGTTTGTAACTCTGTTTGTGAGTGATTAGGCACTTTATGTTTAAGAGATACTTTTGACCATCAGGAAGGATATTTTTACTCTACCTGGATACCTTATTTGAATAACTTCAGTAGTATCCTCAAGACTCTAGGAAATTAGAGTCAGTGAACCAAAAGGACAGTCAATAACGCAGAGCTAAGGAAGGCAGCCTGATAGCAGGGAGGAGGCAGAGAAACCACAGAAGTCTGGAGCAAGAATTGAATGCCACAGTTGTTGGGATTATTTTAGAGTCAGGGTAAAGGGTGTCCCCATATGCGTCTACTGAACCTGAGGCCATCAGGGCAATGAGAGGACAACATGGAGCTGGGAATGGAAAAGGACTTGGAATTAGACAATACAAGTTTCAGCCTTGACCTTGTGCTTGCCAACTAGGGCACCTTAAACAATTTATCTGACTTTCTGTTGAGTCTGTGTTCAATTCGTAAAATGGATCTAGCAATGCCCACCTGGCAGGTGTGGTGAAGATTAATGAGATAATTTCACGTAAGCAACTTGATAAACAATGGGGTTCAATTTCTAGTCAGGTGGGATTTTATGTTTATACTGATGTCACTGGGATATCAAAAAGAGGTAAATATATTTTCTGTATATTTTATTTAAGGGAGAAAGTAACATAGAATTATAAGTTATGATTCTTAAGGAGAGAAATACAGCTGCTCAGAGAACCTGTCTACCTGGGATGATTTGTTCACAAACAATTAGACTTCACTGAGAGGTAAAAGTTACAGAGAATAAGACAGAAAAGGGAGGTTGGGGCCAGATTGTCAAGGGCCTTGTGTGCCATGCTAGGGAGTTTAGACTTATTTATTTACATATTTGACTCTATATTTCATAAAGTATTAAAATATAACAATTCCAAAAAATTAAATCAGAGTTAGGGAATATATAAATTGGAAGGCAATATCCAAGTTAGAAAGGGGAAATAGTCCTATAAGTCATAGGACTATTTGTTGTCCTATGACAACAAATATAGTTGCTAAAGCTGAACTTCACATTGACTCCGAGGTTTCAGTAGGCAAATCAAAAAGGAAAAAAATGGGTAGTCCCATAATTTGCATTGCTCATGAGGACAAACATCAGTTCTCAAGACTAGCAAAACTAGCGGTACCTAAATGATTGACTTTTCTTGGGTAAGATTTCATAAATGCGGCACAAAATGATGTAGGGTGTATAATGTTCTCAACAACATCCTCATAGTAAATGAATGTTTCTCACTGGGCCCTTTACTGTTTAGTTGAGAGTGTAAGGTGAAATAGCAACTCAGCGAAAGCAGTTCCTCCAGAGAAATGAGAGAATATGGTCCAGGATTCAGTTTTCTGATGGTTGGGCTTGATTTAGGTGTACCAAAAAACTTCCACTATGGAGAAAAGGTTGAATTCTATATACGTGCAAAGGAAGGACATTGGTCCTTCCAGCTAGACTTCTATTGAGCTAAAAGCCAATTTAGACTCCACTATCACTCTATCCCCTCATATAGACTTACATTTCTGTATAGCACTTACCCCAAGTGATAGGAAATGATCTATTTGTTGTCCCTCTAGGATGTTGTCTTACATGGAATGTGTCCATCTCTTCCACTAGGACAGAAGGTCCACGCAAACACGGACTGTGTCCTTCTGACCTTCACCACAACTCTGGTACCCACAATGTTGCTCAACACATGGCAGCTTCAAAAAATGTTTTTTGAGTGAGTGGAATCAATGAATAAATGTTGGACAATATCCAGTTCAGGATCTGGTCAAAGCTAGTTATTTTATAATGCTGAATAAAGATACCTCTCATACTTGGAAGATCATCTACAATGGTAGGACTGACAGCATAATGTGAAAATAGAAGAACTAAACAAAACTTGCTTGAATAAATGACTATCCAGCTTCTGCTTTGAGATGGCCATGAGATTACTCACACTCAGGATTGAGGTGTTATCTGAATAAAATAAACTATAGTAATGAAATGGGTAATGTAATGTAAAGCAGCATTGCTATGTGCGATGCATTTTTGGGTCTTTTTTGGCACATGAACTACCTTTCACAAGGTTTTATACCAAACCAGGGTCTTTATCGTAGCTTGTAAGGCCCTGCATCAGGGTTTCTCAACCTTGGCAGTGTCGACATCTGGGACCGGTTGGTTCCTTGCCATGGGGCCTGTCCTGTTTGTCAGAGGGTGTTTAGCAGCATACTGAAGTCTATCTACTAGACTCCAGTAGCAATCTTCTGGTTGTGACAACCAAGAATATCTCCAGACATTGCCAGATGTCTCCTGGGAGGTACAGTGGCTCCCGGTTGAGGATCACCGTCCTGCATGATCTGACCCCACACCCATGGCTCTCTCTGTCCTTTGTTCTATTCTAGCCACACTGGCTTCTGGGTCTTTTTGGACGTGCTAGGCATGCTCCACCTTGAATCTTTGCACCAGCTGTTCCCTTTACCTGGAATATCTTCTCTCAGAGACCTCTATGGCCATTCCCTCCCTGCCAGCAGGCCTTTGCCCAATTGTCACCCTCCCAGGATACCCTGTTTTAGATTGCACCCTCCAAAACCTGCACCCCCCCACTTCTGTTCCCCTTCTCTGTTTGTCTCTATGGCATTTATAACCTCGTTTACTGTACACGTACTTGTTTGTTTTGTTTATCATCAGTCACCCCCACTAGAATACGATCTCCAGGAGAGAGTTTTGTCCACTTCTGAGACCCCCCAGCTCCTAGAACAGTGCCTGGCACATAGTATGTGCTCAGAAAATATTGGTTGAGTGGGTGAATAAATGAATGTGTGTATGACTGAAATTTTTTCAACCTAGAATTTTTCAAAGTAAGCTTCTCACCACTGACTGGGAAAGTTTCATTAATGTACAAACGGAATATTTGACTTCAAGCTGTTGAGGAAAATTGAGATTCTGTATTGGGTTTTAGAATTAATCCCTAAGGGTCACCATTCATTTTACTTGAAAAATACTTTTACATATACTTACACAATGCTTTTACAAGGAAGTATCTTTCTACAATTTAGCTAAGCTGCTAATTTTAAGTAAGTTTATTTTGTCCCTTATGCTGGTTGAGTTAATTAGACCTAGATTAGTGATTTCATAGGCAGTGAGTTAAGCTTGTCAATGTTGGTATAACAGTTTACAACTTCCAATGGTCAAACACAGCTTTCCACAGAAAAATATGCTAACAAATATCGTTTCCTATAATAAACATCCGTGATCTCTTACAAGTCAATAGTCTTGAAATAATCAAAACAAACTTTTTATTACAGGAAATCTCTTTGTACTTAGAAAACAGACATAGGGAGAAATCTAACTTTATGGGTGATGTGATAGAGAATACACAAAGATTTAACTAAAATTTTATGGTCATGGATATGTAAATATTTGTTAATCTCTTTCCTCATTCATCAATTCTACTTTAAGAATCCATTCAGTGTTTTGCTTTGTCTAAAGCAATTGTTTCATCAATTCCTTAAAATTTCTTTTCAGATTCCTGCTTAAAATAAAACAAAACAAAATGTGTGTCTTCTGTTTTAGCTCTAAACTCAATCAAAGCTAAATTGAAGATATTCGATTTGGGACTTTTAATAATTTATTTTCACAAGCAGCGTATTTTCCGTGGAACTCACAAGACGAATTACATGCTAAATGTGTCCCTCACATAACCAAGGAAATTTATCTGCAATATGGAATGTCCGGATACAAACCAAGTAAATTTTAGAGGACAGCTGCCAAAACCAATGACATACAGTAATTCATCATGATGCGATGCGGAGGCCCACTTTGGAATTGTATGCGCTGGGCGTGCACAGCATTTACATTTCAAAGGCGGTCACAAATCTCCGGAGGCACAAAGGGCTCCAGACATGACTCCTGCAAATATCAAACGTGTATTCTGTTGTGCATTTGAGCAAGGACGAGATTTTCTTAGATGACAGTTCTAGAAAAAGGAGCGTCCTATTTTAAAAGGCTACCTAACAGCCCTTGATGCAGCATCTCCCAGCTTGCAGCTACAAAGCATGTGCAAACACCTACAAAAGGGAAAAACTCATGACATGATGAAACACCAGACAGGCCCCAACCTATCACTCGAATGCAGAGGGAATTTCCATTTACCGCAAGGAGGCCTGAGAGATGGTAGAAACAGAAGACTGAAAATGTAGCTCTAACTTAAGAAGAGAGGTTATTTCTTTTATTCCAATTGTTCTAGTTTCTAAGACGTAAATGAAGAATGTGTTCTTAAACTAAAGGAGACTTGATTGTACAGATTACAAGGACTTGTCATATTTCCTCAAGAAAAGTATATTCAGTTAAAAGAAGCACACCTGTGTAATACATGGCAGCCTGGTCAAGCTACACGGCGTGATTTATTGTCCAGCCTCTTGGCTGGTGTCTGAGGACAGGGGTCCGTCCACTCGCTGCTCGTTTAGTCACTTATTGCAAGGGGTGTCTTCTTATGGGGTGAACACGATCTTGTCGGCAAGGGACAGTTTTTCTTAGAAAAGAAATCCATTGCGGGAGGGATGTGGGGAGAGTTAGATGGAAAATACTAGAAATATAACTACAACTAGACCAGTCATATTAAAACCATTTTACGTAATGACCTAAGTGGACATTCCTTCCAGGAACACAAGGTTGAATTAGTGCTAGGAAATCTAGACATTCAATTCGTGCATTAATAGGTCACACATGAAAACAGTAGATAATTTCTGTAGAAGCTAAAATGGCATTTGATAAAAATCAGCAATCATTTTGGCATTCCACTTAGTGGCAAGTTCTACAAACATCCCTTTGAGGTCAAAATTATTCTGAGTGAGCCGCCAGTATCACCTTGAGAGCTGGAGAAAAGAAGGCAACATTATCATTATTCGTAATTTGATATGGAGTGTGTGCGTGTGTGTGTGTGTACGAGATCTAGAAAACCTGAGAATCAACTAAAATCTCTGACCTGTAGTGAAAGCTCAGTGTGATGACTGAGAATGAAAACCAGTCACCTTATATGTGAGTAATAATCACCAGCAAGTGTGATGGGTATTACAAGAATGGGATGAGGAAAATATCTCATTACTGATAGCTACAAAAAAAATCTAAATACGCAGGCGTAAATTTATTAAGGAATGTACAATAACTATGAAACTCGATTGAGAGACAAAAACATATTAAAGAGAGAAGAATGGGCCACCCTTTCCTCTTCTAGGAGGGAGGCAGGCACCGGGCAGTGCTCACGGGGAAAGGGGAGGAGACCCTGAGCTGATGGTACCTGGACAGGAGGAGGGAGTCCCTCTCTAAGATTAGGGGCAGGAGGCTGGGGCCAGGGAGGGGCAGGGAGAGTGAGGGGACGGTGGCTGGGGAGCAGCAGAGATTGGACACCTGTCAATGTGCCAGGCTTGGGCAGACACCTGGGGAAGGTGCTTTTGTCTGTCTGTCTTGTTTAGATTTTTTTAACTTGTAAGGTTTGCTAACGCCATTGTTTATTGCTTCTCTTCCTTTCCTCATGAAAATCTCCTGTAACAATCTACACTGCTTTGCATAGGCTTTGGAGCCAGATTTGTGGCTTTTTCAGATAGGTCACTGCCCTCAGGTCAGCATTAAGAAGGGAGTGGGGAGGCCCAGTTTTATTTAGATTTTACAACTACCTGAGAAATGAAGCTTCAAATCAAATTCAGTTCTGTGTGTCTGAGTTGTGGTCTTTTACTAAGATAATGTTAATAGAATAAACCAAACAAAATGATTACTTGAATGATACTCTGTTCAGTTTCCCTTGCACTCAGGTATCTGTATGGCTACACATTGAGGTCAGGTTATAGAGAGATTCAGTAAATTTTCTCAATGCTCCGGAAGGATGGTCTGGGCAGGACATTTGATGACATTTTTGTTGCAAGTGCTGTCTATGCGGAAGGGTTTTAGTTGCTTGGAGTAACATCTAATTTGATGGCTGCAGCGCGGCCTGTCTGCTCTAGCAAATTTGCTGTTTCCATGTCTGGCCAGCAAAACTTCAATGTTAGCTTACAATGAGTTGTTCTTTCCATTTCTGTTTTAGGAAGATTGAAAATGGTTGGGATAGATATGAATAAATACAAAAATAAATGGTTGAATTTAAACTGTAAAGAAGCACATGCTATTTCTCTTAAAGATATGATTTTAACCAGATTATGATGTAAGAGATATGGTTAAATTACTCAGGATTGGTATCATTATAGAAAGGAAGTGGTGCTTTTGTACTTTGAGGCTCATGGCCAAAGCATATGTTTGAGAGGCCCTGGTACCATGCACTGTATTTTTTGTGTTTTAGGCAACTTTTTCCTGTACCTGTGAGGACCAGTATGTGGGTACTTTCTGCGAAGAATACGACGCCTGCCAGAGGAAACCTTGCTACAACAATGCGAGCTGTATTGATGCAAATGAAAAGCAAGATGGGAGCAATTTCACTTGCGTTTGCCTTGCCGGTATAGTATCCATTGTTCATGTTATTAATAGTATGTCTCTCTCTGTACAGTATGCACTTAGTAATTAAGGATGTTTAAACAATGCTTTGTCTAGCTGTTGGATGAAGCAACTTCAAGATCTCATTTGATTCTATTAGTCTATAATTTATATAATCAGGGAGTGGAAGAAGGAAGTTCACCTGGGGATGAGCATCATGTCCCTTAGCTTGCTTTCTGATGTTACAATGCTTCCGTTTTAGCATTCCATCATTTTTGTTCTGGGAAAATGATATTCTTGGTCAAATAGAGGCCTGGATGTTTCAAAAACAAATTTCGCAAATTTGTACTGAGCATGGGCTGGCACTGTGCTGGGTGATTATGTTAAGTAACTTAAGAAAAATCTAGAATAAACTACACAAATTGTTATGTAAAGCCACCTAATCCTCCCATTTATATTAATTTCCTTTTGTTCATGTATGTTCATTAGCCCAAGTCCTTGGTATATTGTTCTCCACAGTGGAGGAATCTTTAACATTCCTTGATTAGTATGGGGTGTTCTTGGATGTTCCATGAGACTTCGTAATTCTCAGAGCACACTGAGTGGCTCTCAGGAGAGCACGGTAGCAATGTGCCTGCGGACTTCCATGCCCTGACAATCCTCTTAATTGACTTACTGCCCAGCAGAGTTGATTATAAACCCTTCAACAGCAGAAATGGCATTTTACCAGTGAACATTTTGATACAGCTGTTTTGATGCAGCTTAAAAGCAAACACCAGGTTACTCCTTTTTTATAATCAAATAGTGTGCAAAACCAACATCTTTCCTCTTTCCATCTCATCCTTTTGTCAACTTCTACCACTGTGTGGGGATTAGGATGCGGTAGGAGCTGGGGATGAAGTGAGGTGCTTAAGTACTCAGGGTAAGAAACAAGAGCCAACAAGTAGAAGTTTAGAAACTAAAAAGTGAAATGCGTTCACTCATCTATTCCCACCCAAACGTTGTCAAATCACAGGGACAGGGCAATAGTTTGGTATATTCTTTCCAGACCGTC